>CAUYPK010060252.1:0-90045 GCA_963574355.1 Loris lydekkerianus | reverse complement strand
CTGTCTCTATCTCTCTGTCTCTGTCTCCCCCTCACTGGTTTCCGCTCAGATTAAGCCCGGGACCTAATTCCAGGCCCAGGATCGAATTTTCTGGCAACAAAGGGAAATAGCGAATCGATCGGTCGCTCCGGAGATTAAGAGACAAGCGGCGCGCGGATCTATCACGGCTAAACGGCCCCCCCCACTCCCCCCGCCCAGCCGGCCACCGAGGCCCAGACGCGCTTCGCATCGCCAAGCAGCCTCAGGAGCCTTGGCCGCCGGACAGGCTGGGCCTCCCCAACCCAGAACTAACTGCGTGTCCTGTGGAACACAGGAGCCCTGGGAGGGACCTAAGAGCAGGAACTGGTCCCTGGGGAGGGGAGGAGAGGGGATGGAGAGAAACTAAGACAGCAAACCACCTGGCACAGATATGCTGCACACACCTGTGGCCCCAGGTAACACCTTTCACTTACACCTGTCTGTCAACATACCTGTCCCATCCATGTTACCCCCTCCAGCTCCCACATGTGGACCTCCAGGGCAACTTTGTCTTTCACCTGTCCCCTGCAGGTAACACCTGTCCTCCACACCTTTATCTGCCCCCAAAGTAACACCTATTTTCTCTCAGGAAACACTCGCCCATGCTTGTCCCCCTCAAACCTAACCTAAAGATGTCTGTAATTTTTCAGGTCACACATGTCCCCTCTTAGCTGCTCCCCCAGGTAACAAATCTGCCCCTTCCCACCTGAATCCTTTTTCATGCCACATTGTCCTCCTCCTACCTGTACCTGAACCATCCCATCTGTTCGCTAACGCTCTAAACACACCTGTTTCTTACACATTAATTTCTTTGTTTCTCCTTCCCTTCAAGCACGTAATACCTGTCCACCATAGAGACACACACTCACACTCACACTCATGCCCCTTGTGCCCTCACACAGGCAACCTTTTAACCTGTCCCCCTTGGTAAGACCTGCCCTGCTCATCCTCGAGCTCCTACCCATCCTCTCTTACAATGCTGCAGCTCCTGCTTCACCCTCATAGCCGTCCTTCCAGAAGCGCTTCTGGCACACAGGTCACCTAAGGACACACCTGCACTCTCTCTGCCTTCATCTAACTCCCTCATACCTCATTTCCCATCAGTCCACAGAAATACTGCCAACTTCCAGCACATTCCCCCATACCTCCCCTTCCCACCTGGCTTGCAGGTAACTTGTCCCAGACAACAGAGGCGCTGCTCTCACCTATTTCCTAATACGTGCTCCGTGCTCCGGTTCCTGGGTACATCTCCCCCTGTATCCTTCCTCATGATGCCTTAATGCCTTTCCACAAGCCCTGTCCTCTGAGTCCCACCTGTCCCACCTGTCCTACCTGCACACTTGCTGCTTACCTGGGTTTGACTCTTCCTCACACTGTCTCTGCCTCTCTTGGTTTTTCACTGTCTCTCACAACACACAACACCACTGTACACACACGTACACATGCTTGGACAGGGAATCTGTCCTTGGCCACAGGTATCTGCCTCACCTGTATACCTGTTTCCCCACCCCTGCCCCTTGGGTACTATCTATCCCTGGCTTTTCTTTTTCCTATGCCACATTTCTCAATTCCTCTTTCCTTTCTGCTCAAGGTCATACCAGTACCTCCACGCACCTGCCACATCCCTCGCCTGCTTAACCTCTGGCTTCCCGTGCCCAGCTACCACATTCATTCAGTTCTTCTGCAAACAGGTACTAAGACCTCCACACCCACCCCCCACAGCCCCCTTAATCTCTTTTTACATCTCTTCAGCTGGGACTCTGCCAGCCTGTTTCCAAAGGAAGCACGACCTCCAGGACACAGCTGTGCCCCACAGACACAAACCTGGCTCGCCACGTGGTCCTACCTCTCTCTTCTTTTACTCCCCACAAACATCCATGTGCCCCTTGTCCCTTCACCCCTTTGTGAGCATTGTGACCCCACTGAACACCTCCACCCACCTCATTCTTTATGTTCATCTTCACTAACTGTCCCTGTATGATACATGTCACACCCACCCCTTTAGGGCCAAACCTTCAGATCCCTCACACACCTGGCTCCAGCCTGCTTCTCTCCAGAAACACCTGTCCTTTTTCATAGCACACATTTCTGACCAGCTATCTCCTTGGGAATGCCTTTCCTGGTACATGCGTAACACTTGTAGCATGCATTACACACATGTGACACCTGCTCCCCCACCATAAAGAATCCCTCAAGCCCAGGGATCTCCTACTTCAGCACGCGTCAGAAACACCTGGTGGGCTTGGTACAGCACAGGCTCCTGGGAGAATCTGCATTCCAGACAAGCCGCCACCCCACCCCCTCAGCTGCTGGCCCAGCAGCTGGCCCACTGTTGGAGTAGCTCCTGCTCATGACGCGTTCCCCACCTGCTTTTCCACAGAACACATGCCCTCCCCCATGTATATAAATGGAGATGAGGAGGATGACCCAGGATGACCAACAGCTCCCAATTACTAAGCCCCTCTGTCCCTACGACCAACACTGTTCTAAGTTCTTCACACCATTATCTCATTTGTCCTCAGTCCTCACGGGGCTCATATGAAGCAGGTATTTAACTCTTCATAACCCCCATTTGAACTCCGTTTTACAGAGAAGGAAACTGAGCCCAGAGAGTTCCTTGGAGATCCCAGAAACTGGTAAATATCAGAGATTTGGCTCTAACCCAGGTCATCTGATTTTGGACACTGCCCTCCTGTCATCCAGGTGTCTCTGCCTTCCACATCAGCCCATCAGGTGATCTTCCTCTGCAGACACACCCGTCCCCACCTAGTGCCTTTGACAACACTAGCTTGTCGGCCATTCCCTGGGCTCCCCTACACTCAGCCTGGCTTCCTCCCTTCCTCCCCTGCTGACTCACCTGGATCCCCTGACTGTTGACTCCTGGGACCAAGGTTGTCATCTGTGTTCTCACCCCTACCTGCCCACAAGCCCTGTGGAGCCCGGCAGCCTCCTCCCTTCCTTGCCTTTATTTCCTTTCTCCATCTCCACCTCCGCCTCATCTGCCCATCTCTGCCTGTTTCTGGGTGTCTCCTTGTCTTGGTATCTTTTTTTTTTTTTTTTTTTTTTTTTTGCAGTTTTTGGCCGGGGCTGGGTTTGAACCCGCCATCTCTGGGCTATGGGGCTGGTGCCCTACTCCTCTGAGCCACAGGCACCACCCTGTCTTTGTATCTTTGTCTTCTTTGGTCTCTTGGTCTCTCCATCCCTCCGTCTCATTCTCAGTCTTTTTTTCTCTCTCCATCTCTTCCTCCCTGTCTCTCTTGGTTCCCTGTATTTTTCTGATTGTCTGTCTCCCTGTCTCTGTTTCTTTCCACATCGCTGTACAGCTCTCTGACTCTATTTCCTGTGCTGCTTCTTTCTCATTCTGTCTCTTCCCTCCTTTTTTGTCCCTGGCCCTTGCTCTCTCCTCTGACAGTACACCTGTTGGAGGGCTGGAAGTCATACTGACCTGTGCTCAAGTCCAGGCTTCACCACTCAACCCTGAGGGACTTTGGCCAAGTCACCTTCCCCGTCTGAGTCTCTGTTTCCACATCTGTGAAATGGGCATCATGGCAGTTCCTACTTCCCAGGTGGTGGTGAGGATGGGAAGGTAAAGGCTGGGTCAGAGAGGGTCTGAACTTCCCTCTGGAGGTCCCCCTCTGGTCTTGCATTTTACCTAGGGCTGCCACCCTGCTGGCTGGCAGTGGGACTGAGTGTGTGGAGTGGGGGATGGAGGGAGAGGTGGGCAGAAGCATCCCAGCCAGTCCAGGCCTGGGCATGGGACCCGGTGTGGGGCTAGGGACAGGGATCGATCCGCCTCGGCGGCAGTGCGCAGGCCAGGATTGCATCTTGTCACAATAATTTATTGCTCTCATCCCATCTGATCGATGGCGCTGAATTAGCACCGCGCCTGATGCCCCTGGAGCCCTGAGCCTCCCCCAGTCCGGGCCGGACCCTGCCCCTTGTGGGATCCCAGCACCCAGCTCCAGCCCCAGCCGACAGCACCCGCACTTCTGCAAGAGCTGCGCTGCCTCTGCCTCCTGCTTCCTTGTCCTTTGGAGTCCAGCCCTGCCCTGTTCCCCACTCTCTGCCCCTCGTGTGTACCCTCCTGGGTTCTCAGCCCATTTCTCTGTTCCTCCTTTTCTCTAGTCCTCAGTCACCCACGCTCTCCATTTTGTCCCCATTTCCTTGTCAGTCGAACTTCCAGTGCCTTCCTGCTCCTGTAGTTCTCTGCTCCATCCCTAGTTCCCCATCCCACTGTCCCTCGGATTCCTGTTCCTTGCTCAGTTTAATTTGGATTCCACTCAGACACCATTTCCTTAGCACGGCCTTGGTGCTGGGCCCATGAACAGGACACTGAGCCCCTGGCCCTTGGTGGCTATGGTCTAGGGTGTGCTCTGGTTCTTTGGGCTGTCTGGGCCAGCTGGTTCTGGTCCCAGGACACTCTCCCCTTCAGCCCTCTGCCTCCACCCCTGCAGAGTGACCAGATGCCAGTTATTTCCCTGATGTAGGAGGTGAGACTGAAGGTCTAGGCTAGGAAGCAAGCAGGGCCTGGGGTGTGGGTGTAGAATGAGGCTAGGATTAAGGAAGGATTTGGGGTTGGAGGGCATGAGGAGGAGGATGTGGATGAGGTTGGAGCAGGGGAGGTGAAGAGGAGGAGGAATGGGGCAGCTCTGGAGATGGGGTGGGTCAGGCCGTGGGGATGCTGCCCTCAGGGCTGGAGAAAGGTGAGGTGGGGTTGTCTCAGAGCCTTCTCCCGACTGGCCTCAGCCCTCCCTCATCCACTCTCCTGCCTCTGCCGCCCTAATCCCTTAATTTTCCGCATCTCTGCCCCCTCCTCCTTCCTCCCAACCCTGGGTCTCTGGCATGGCCTGTGCTCTCCTGCGACCTCAGCTCTGTAATTCACTTTGTCTCAGCCATTCTCCATCCACTCCCTCTTCCCGTGTTTCCCCACCTCTGATCTCCCCCTTCCCTCTCTGTCTCTCACCATCTTGCCCTGTCCCTTTCTGCCAGTATCTCTGTCCTCTGGCGGCCTCTCTCTAGTCTCTCTGCCCCTCCTCCTCCCTCTCTGAGTCCACCCGTCTTCCCCATCTCCCCTTCCTCTCTTGGCCCCTCTGTTCTCCATCTTTCTCTCTCCATCTGTCTCTCTCCCTCTCTGCATGTCTCTTAGTCTCTGTCTCTCTGTGCCCCCCCAGCCCCCAGCTTTCTCCATCTCTCTTGGTCTCTGAGGGGAGGGGGCCTCTGCGGGCTGTGGGGCAGCAGCTAGAGCTACAACAGCGAGCAGCGCCTCCCACCCTCCCTCTCTCCTCCCCCAGAGCTGTTTGGTAGGCGGGGTGCGTGGCACTGCGGCTCCCACCTCCCCAGGGACTCTCCCTCCTCACAGCCCCCCCACTGACACTGTTCTGAGTGCTGGCCACAGCCCCAGGGACATTCATGCAGAGACTGGGACTTGGGGAAAGAGACAGAGACTCAGAGACACACTCGCCCCCACACAGAGATGCCCTTTCCCTGAGAGGGAGAGACAGAGAGGGGTTGGGAGTGGGTCTCCACCCTGCCCTGGCAGACAGGCCTTTCTGTCAGTGGCCTGGCACCTCCCAAGCACTCAACATGGGGTCACAAACACACCTGCCACAGGCCAGGAAGCTGGTGTCTGTCTGCTTGCCAACTTGGCAGAGGTCCGTGTGTGCGTGCATGGGCATGACTGTGTGACTTGTGTCACAGCGTACGCAAATGTGACAGGTGTATATGTATGTGTTCCTGGACACAGGTAACTAAGCATGGGACCAAATAAAGCTGCATGTCATGTTTGTGAGCATGTCTGTGTGACTTGTGTGTGGCATTTAGCTGTGGTTTATGTGACCATCCAAAGTGTTGCACTGTGCTTGGTGGGCCCAATTCATGTGGTCACACAGGGTGGGCCTGAGTGACCACGACAAGATGAGGAGGCTTAGTCTCAGAGAAACAGGGTAGAAGGACCTAGTGAGAGGACCCTGGCAGCTGGGCTGATGAGTGTGGGTATGAGGGACACAGCTACGCAAGAGCCCCCCCAGTCTGTGTGTCAGAGGCTGGCTGTGTGTGTTTGTGTTAAGAAGTTGCTGTTTCTGAGCCTGTGGGCTTGTGTCAGAGCCTGGGAGCTTGTGCCTGAGTCTGGGTTCAGCTGTGGCCAGTGTTCTCTGTGTGTGTCACGGAGGGGTCCGTTTGATGGCGCTGAGTAGAGCAAGCCAGGTAGAGCGTCAGTTCCTAGCAACGGAGCAAGTCTAGCTGTGTCTAGAGTATTGACGGCTGTGTATGCACACCTTGTGTGGTTGTGTGTCTGTGTGTAATGGTTGGATGGTGCATGTGGGTGCAACTTATCTGAATTTGTGCCCATATCTGGTGTGAGGCTGTTTCTGTGGTGGTGCGTGAATAGTGGTGCGTGTCTGGTGTCATTCTGCATGCTGCTGTATGTGCTTGCCTCATCTGGGTGTTATGGGTGACTGTGTGTTTTTGTCCCTTTGTTTTGTGTGCCCATGTGGGGAAGATACTATGTGACACTGAGAAAAATAGTAAGGTGCATCTGTGTGTGTGTGACGCAGCACATGTAGCATATGTGTGTGGTGTCTCTGTGTGAGATATGTAATGTGCGTGGTGTGTGTGTGTGATGGGTATGGTATAGTGTGTGTATATGCTGTGTGTGTGGCTTGGCATGTGTATAAGTGGTATATGTGATATATGCGGTGTGTGTGTGGTGTGTATATGTGGGGTATGCATGAGATGTGTCTGGTATGCATGTATGTGGTATGTGGGGTATGTATATGTGATGTGTGTGGTGCTACGATGTGTGTAGTGTGATGTGTGTGTATGATGTGCATGGTGTGGTGTGTGATGTGTGTGGTGTGTGCGTGTCATGTGATGTATGTGGTGTGCTGCATGTATGTGGTATGATGTATGTGATGTGTGTGGTATGGTATGTGTTTGGTATGATGTGTTATGATGGTGTGGTGTGATGGGTATGTGATGGGTGTGGTGTGTGGTGTGATATATATTGCATGGTGTGTGTGGTATATGTGGTGAATATGGTGTGTGTGATGTGTGTGGTATAATGTGTGCAGTGTGATGTGAGCGGTATGTGTGTGTGGTGTGGTGTGTGAGCGATGTATATGGTATGTGTGCAGTGTGTGTGGTGTGTGTGTGGTGTGTGATGTGTGCGTGGTATGTGTGTGTGTGATGTGCGTAGTGTGTGTGATGTGTGTAATACATGTGTGGAGTTTGTGGTGTGGTGTGTTTGTGGTATGGTGTTTGTGTATGTCCGAGGCACAGAAACACCTCCACCCAGGGTCAGGCCTGGGCCTTTGGTTGATGTGGGCAGGGCAGGAATGGGGTATAGTGCTGGGGGTGAGGGGAGCATGTCCATATAGGAAAGCCCTTGTCACCTCCTGGCCCTGTCCTCCCCAGGACAGCCACAGGGTATCCTCGGTGCCTTTGGTGGGACAGCCCCTGAGCCTGGCTCTGTGTGCATGTGGCCTCAGCCATGGATGGACAGGTATGTGAACACACACATGTAGAATGTGTGGCTCTACGGGCGGGGGCTCATCCTGGTCCAGGTGGAGGCAAGTGGGTGGCAGCAGGCCTGTGCCCAGGGTATGCTTGGTGCGTTCATGCCCACTGGTGGGTGTTGCTGTGGGTCTCTACTGTGTGCACAGATGTGTCCTACACAGCGAGTGGCATAGGGAGGGGTGTGTCCCCAGACTGTGTCTGGATGTGTGGCAGTGGCAGGTACAGTCAGGGCATGGTGTGTGCATGCAGGGGTGGTGGTGGGAGAAGGGTCTTGGGCCGCCTCTCTCTCCTCTTTAGACAGAGCCCCGGAGAAGATATGAAATTTAAAAAAAAAATCAATTTTCATTCCACTTGTGCAGATTGTGTTAAGGGGAGGTGGGGATGGGGGGGCCTGGGTGAGGGATGAAGGGGCTGGGGGGGTGCGAGGCCCGAGGCGGCTCCTGAGGCTGCTGTGCAGCTTAGAGAAATCAAAACAACTGGTTAAACCCCAGCCCGGGGGCCGGGGTGGTGGGGGGTGAGGAGGCAAAGAGAGACAGAGAGGCCCAGAGACAGAGGGTCAGAGACAGAGATAGGAGGAGACAGAGACACTCAGAGATGCAGATATTTAGAGATGGAGGCAGACAGAGAGATGAGCAACAAAGACCCTCAGTGGGAGAGAGAGAGAGGGAGACAGAGGCGCAGACACCCAGAGGGGCGCTGGGAGACACTGCAGACCTGTCTGGGGAGAGACAGTCATGTTACCGGGTCTCAGACAAGTGCACATTTCACAGATGCACACACACACACACACACACACACACACACACACACGCAGAAGTCCACAGAAGGATGGAGGGTCAGCAGGCAGATGGCAGCAGGAATAGCAGGAACTCTAGAATAGGGTTAGCTCTGAGTTCCCCGCCCCACCCCAACTAAGCCTGGAGTATGTCTTGTCTGAGTGTGTCTCTGGGAGCTGCTGTGCAGGCTCTGTGCTGTGTTGGTCATACGTTGGGAACTGTGTGTATATGTGTGTGTGTGTGTGTAAGACTGAGTGGCCGTGGATGCTTGCTGTCTACCATCTGGGTGGGTGCTGCTCTGGGCACCTCTCCCACTCCACACCTAAGCACAGGTGCACTCACTCGAGGGTCCCAGGTGCTTGTGTGACTGTGTTTTGGTGTCACTAGCTTGGCTGTGCTGCTGTGTGTCCAGGTATGTCTCTGTGTGATGTTGTCTTAGCATGCGTGTGTGTGTGTGTGTGTGTGTGTGTGTGTGTGAGCTATAGATCTCGGTTTCTGTATTTGTGAGCCTTGGTGTGTGACTGTGTGTTTACATAGGGTGTGTGTCTAAGACTGGTGGTTGTGTGTCTTTGTTTCTGTGAGGGGTTGAATTGGTGTGTGTCTTGTGTGTGTATCTGTAAAACTGTATGCGTTTCTGAGTGAATGCGACTACATGTGTGATAGACAGTGCTGGTGTGTGTGACTTTGACACAGGTATCTGTAAGGTGTGTGTTGTGGGACAGCGTTGGTATGTGTGACTTTGACACAGGCATCTCTGAGATGCATGTGTGTGACAGTGGTGGTGTGATAGTACTGATGTGTGTATCTGTGAGGTATGCACTGGGTGGTACGTGGTGTGCGTGCCAGGGCCGGTGCGGTCTGTGTGGTTGTGCTTGGCAGGGAGGGCAGGAGGCGGCCTCTCGGCTGCCCAGCGCCCTCCACCCTGCTTCACTCACATGCGCACACACACTCAGTGCCATTGCTGCAGGTGGTGGAGATGGGGGGCGGAGGGGGGTGGAGGAAGCAAAATAAAATTAAAAATTAAAGCTTGCCCGGAGTCCCCATCTGCACCGTGCGCAGGCCAGCCACGGGAGGGGCAGGGGCTGCGCTGCTCCCTCTCTGCAGCCACTGGGGCCCGGGCCTCAGTCCGTCTGTCCATCTGTCCTGCCAGCCTACCAGGCCCCTGCCCGGCCCTGCAGCCCCAGGCCCGAAGGCCACACTTCCTCTGCTGCTGGGTCGATCAGCGATCAATGGGGCCAGAGGGGTGCCAGGGGCAGGGCAAGATCAAAGGGGTCCCAAGAGACCAACACTGACACGGAAACAGAGATGCAGAGACAGAGACACAGGGATGCCTGTGGAGACAGAGACAGACTTGGGGACAGGGATGTGGGGAGGAGGGGATGTGGGACCCTAGACATAAAATCAGAGCCACGTGGAGACCCAGAGACATGGGGACACAGAGACAGAGAGACATGTAGACCCAGGGATGCATAGGTTGGAGAGAGGGCGAGTGGGGCAGGGCGGGGGGACAGAGCTGGAAAGATTGGGGGCCCAGTCTCCATGGGGCCTGACACAGGACAGGGCTGGGCACAGAGATGGATGAAGTGGCAGCAGAGACATGGAGATGGCAGAGACGCGTGTGAGAGACAGCGGGGGGAGCGTGGGAGCAGGGCCCGGAGCGCCGATCCCACGGCTCCTCGTTATAACGTGTCCGGAGGAGGCGGCGGGGAGTTGAAAGCGTCGGGAAGAGAAATCAAAACCAACACGGAAATGAGAAGGGCCAACGGGGGGTGGGGGCGGGGGAGGAAGGAGGGGCCGGAGAGGAGAGCGGGAGGTGGGGAGCGGTTGGGAGAAACGAGACGGGACGTGGGGCAGAGGTGGGAGAGACGGAGAAACACAGCAGAGTCGGGAGACAGGGGAGGGAGGAACAGGAGAGGGGCCAGGGAGAGACCCTGGGAAGAGAGGTGGGGGTGGGCGACCAAGACTGGGAAGGGACTGCAGTGACAGAGGGAGAGAGAGGGGAAGCAGGGGAGAGGTGGAAGGAGCCCCAAAGGAGGAGACCCCCCCAGGTGAAGGAGAGAGAAGGATGGTGAGGCAACAGGGAAGGGAGGAGAGACCAAGGACACGCAGGAGACCGCCGGTGGGAAGAGAGGGGGCCTGGAGACAGGGAGACCCCAGGGGGGCAGAGATGAAGCTTGGGGGGGCTTGTGGGAGAGACACAGGGGTGGAGCATGGGGAAGGATGCCTGGGTGTCTGTGGAGACGTGGGTACCTGACAAGTGTTGTCCAGGGTCCCAGGGATGGTTGCTCCTAGGATGGGGCTCTGAGGGTGTGTGGCACCTGTAGGGAGTTGGTCTGAGAGGAAAGGTATAAGGGCTGGGGCGGGGGGCTGCAGGGGAGTCGGAAAGAGGGAGTCTGAGGAAAGTGCTGGAGCGCTGGGATCTGAGAGGGTGGCGCATGAGGGGCTAAGTATCTAAGGGTAGTATCTAAGGGTGACAGAGGGTCCCAAGCCTGCGCTGGGTGTGGGGTGGGTATCAGAGGGGGGAGGGTGAGGAGGAGAGGAGCACCTTAGGGTATGCAGAAGATGGGGGTCTGAGGGAGGAGGTGGATCTGAGCGGGAGACATATCTAAGGGGAAGGGGTATCTGTGAGGGTGAGACAGTGAGGCTGAGTGTGGTAGGGTGAGGGATACAGCAGGAGGTGCTGGGGGCCATATATTTTAGGATTGCGGGCTCTGCCTGTGTGAGGGAGGAAGGGGTGGGGGGGGACTGTCAGAGGGAAGAGACATGTCCAAGGGGAAGGAGTGTCTGACAGGCATATCCATGTGGCAGAGGTCTTCATCAGCAGGTTGGGGGGATCTGTGGGAGTGCTCACTCAGTTGCTGGGGCTGCCCTTCAGGGTAGGTGGGGCAGGGGCCAGGTAGGGGCTGTCCCCAAGCCTGCACTGGGCTGCTTGTCGGTCTGAGCCCTCAGAAGAGAGTGGGGCTGCGCGGTGCTGGAAGAGCCAGCCTGGGGGTCAGCCGGGTGGGGTGGGCATGGGGGTGAGTTTCAGGGGGAGACAAATCTTGGCAGCCAGAGACAGACTCAGGGACAGCTTCCGACCCGAGAGGTCAGGGAAGAGACAGCAGCAGAGATGGTGCGGTGCGGGGCGGGTGGGCAGGCGGGCTCCAGAGCCAGCAAGTGTGAGTGAGCTAGTAGCAGTAGAGGGGAGGCTGGGGGCGGTGTGGTTAGTGATTGAGGCTCTGAGTAAGGAGGAGGCTGCTGGGAGGAGAGGCTGGGAGGGGAGCAACTGTGGCTCAGGCTGGGATCGCCTACCGAGACCGGCGGGACTGACAGGGACCAGCGGAGCAGCAGCCAGGAGGGATGTGGAGAAGAGGGCACGGGTGTCAGGCTGGGGGGGCATCTGGGAGAGGGGGAAACCCTGGGAGCACCCCTGCTGGCTGACCTTTGTCTGTCTTTCCTGCCTGCCCTGTCCCTGTCCCTGTGTCTGTCCGGGCCTCTGCAGGGCTGGTGCCGTCATGGACTGTAGCTGTGTCTCCGACCTTCTCTTCGCCCCGCCCGCCTTGCCGGCTCTCTGGACCCCCGGTAACTGGCCCAGACCTCCCCAACCCTTACTCCCCAGCCCCAGAGCCCCCACCCTTCTCTCTGTATCTCCATGTGGCTCACCTCCTCCGACTCTGGCCTCAGTCGGTGTCTCCTGAATCAAACCGCTTCATGAAAAACTTGGCTCAAAACTTCACAGCCAGATCTCCCTGCTACCTGCCTGCTGGGACCTGCAGGCCTTGGAGGGCAGGGAGGGGTGAGGACTCCGGTGGTCTCTACCTGCTCCCACCGGGACCTGCGGACAGGGAGAGCTGGGATGGGCTGGAGGGGGCACGAGGCTAGGTGAGGATGGTCAGCTGGCTGGCTGGCTAGACAGGGTATGGTAAGACCCAGGCAGGGGGCGTGACCCAGGCAGCCTGAACTGAGCCACGGGAGAGACTGCAGCTTGCTCAGCTTGCTCTTGCTTGGAAGTGGAGGCTTGAGGCTCAGAACTGGGGATGTGGACAGTGAGGTGGCTCCGACATGCATTGAACTCAGGACATGTGCAACATGCGTGTGTGTGTGTCTGTCTGTCTGTCTGTCTGTGTGTGCGTGTGGTAGACAGACTGAGACTCAGTGCCTGCTTCTTTGAGCTCTCCTCTCAGTATGTCCCCGTCACCCCATGTCTCAAAGAGGTCACACTGGGAGTGTGTGTCTGCAGTGCCTTTGTGTGAGTTGGTGTGACTGCTTGGTCATGCACATCTGAGGCTACCTGAGTATCTCTGGGATGGGCATGTCCATATTTTACCGTTGGGGGGATCTGTCAGGTTCCCAAGTGTGCTCCTGCCCCAGTGGGGTGAAGAGGCTTTGCCTGTTTCCTGCAGATCTGTTGTGTGGTGTGGTGCATTCCAAGTGAATGTCTTGGGTGTATTTGGAGCTGTGTCTGGGGATACATCCCTGAACCTCTCTGTCTGGTTTTCAGCCCATGGTCAGTGTGTGAGTGTGAGTATTGGGTGCCAGGCTGTCACAATGTGTGTCTGCCTGCCAGGCTGGGTCCTCGCTCACTGTGTGTCTGTCCCAGTAGGTGCCACATATTTAAGGATGTGTATTCCTGGACAAGTGGTGTTTCCCGGTGGGTTTTGCATTGTCTTCTTAGAGTTGCGTGTGTGTGCCTGTGATAGTCGCTTCCCCAGTAGGAAGCGTTCTGGGTGTAGGGTGGGCCACAGCTTGGTCTTCCTTGAGCCCTGGCATCTAAGGAAGACCCCCCCCAAAAAAGAAATGAGATAAAAATTCTCCCTCGGGGAGGAAACTGCCTGGCATTGCCCAGCATTCAAGCAGGGAAGTTTCCACTTTTATGCTCAAGTCAGGCACAAGGCAAGGTGCTGCTGTTCCTCTTTGCTTCTCACTCTGAAATTCTAAACCAGTGAGGGTGAGGACCTGCCCTGTGACCACACAGCAAGTGGATACAGGGACCCGTCTCCCAGCCCAGTAGGGTCCCCTGTCCCAACCTGCAATCTCTCCTTTCTTGCACTGCTCACAGCTTTTTAGAGATTAATTCTGCCTTCTGTTTTCATGCCTCAGTCTGGGGGCTCTGAGGAGGGGTAGGGGACAGAGGATGCGGCATGGGAGTGAGCACAGAAGCTGGACTCAGAGTTGAGGCCTTCTGGATGGGAGGTGAGATTAAAGGCTGGGCAAGATGCCCCCTGGCACCCAGCTCCTGTGTGTTTGTGGACAGCGGGACACAGGGTGCCCTGAGCATGAAGTGTGCTGCAGAGCGTCAGAGTATTGACACACGTGTGCCTGCATGTGGGTTGGGAGGATGCTCCGCTATCATGGTGACGCCCTGTGTGTGGTTGTCAGGCTATGTATCTGAGGATAGGAATGTGTTGGTGATGCATTTGCTGTCTCCAGCATGCTGTGTGACCTGGGCCTTTGGTATCCTGCACATGTTTCTTGTCAGATGGAGGGTCCTGGTTCTGAGGGGTCCAAGAAGATGTGTAATTGCGTATGTTGTGACGGGTGTGCAATGCATGTTGAGGTAATATGACCACATGTCTTGGGCAGCCTGTGTCTGGTGTGTGGCACTCTGGTGTGTCTGTGCTCCGTGGTGTGGCTGAGTGTCTCTGGCAGGTGAGTAGATGTCTGTGTGACACATTGTCTTCTGTGGGCATCCGTGAGAGTGTGCACACACACACCCTGTCTGGATGGCTCTCAGATGGACATAAACATGGATACAGGGAGGGTCATGAAAGGCACAGATACATGGGTAGGTGCAGACACAGATGTGCACACAGGTCCAGCCTGGATGTCCAGGGTGAGGTCTGTGGTGGGCTTTGGGAATGGAGGCAAGAGCCGGAGGCTGGTGGTTCTAAGTTCAAAACAGATAGAGGCTCTGGGGCAGGATGGGGTGGTGGAGGGGGAGAAGGGCCAATGCTGCAGGTGGGTGCCCTCCCCTCATGGCCCTTCCCTACCACAAGGGTGCAGGGGAACACATACGAAAGTGTAAAGGGAGGATCTAGGAGAGGAAACTGGTCCCCCTCGGCTGCCACCCCCAATGCGGCGCTTGGGAGAGCTGAGCCAAGGGAGGGGATCAGGCTCGAAGTGCCAACCCAGGGTCCCTGCAGGACTGGGTTCTCTCCTACCATTTGGGCAATTTAGGGACTGGACACCAGGGGAGGTTTGGAGACTGGACACCAGATCCCTAAAGATGCCTGAGGCTGTGTGGCTACTCCTCCAACCCGGAGTCAGGGAGGCCTCCTGGTTCCTAAGTCAAGGAGCACCCAGAGCCCAGCACTTGTCACCCTGACCTGGGGCCACTCCCTGCCTCCTGCCCCCAGGGTTTGCCTTCCCAGACTGGGCCTACAAGCCGGAGTCGTCCCCTGGCTCGAGGCAGATCCAGCTGTGGCACTTCATCCTGGAGTTGCTACAGAAGGAGGAGTACCAGGGTGTCATCGCCTGGCAGGGGGACTACGGGGAATTCGTCATCAAGGACCCTGACGAGGTGGCCCGGCTCTGGGGCATCCGCAAGTGCAAGCCCCACATGAACTATGACAAGCTGAGCCGGGCCCTGCGGTGAGGAGGGCTGGGGGCCTGGACTCCCACTTTGCCTCCTTGTCCCTCACTGTCCCTGTCCCCATGGTGCCTGCCCCCCTGGTGCTTTCCCTCCACATCCTGGGACACAGTCCAGTTGGATCCCAAGGTGCAGGGTTCTGCATGCGTACAGTGATTACTTGTGAGCAGAAGGGAGGCAAAAAGGACCTGAGCCCCAAGCTTTGGAGTCACACCCTGGGGGATCCCAGCTCCTGCCTGACCCTTTCCTTGCCCTGTGACCTTGGTTAAAGGACTTCTGTGAACCTCAGTTTCCCCAAATTGCTGTGCCCTGGGCACTGTGCCAGTCACAGAGCATGAGTTATAATGCCCAAGACCTTGCCCCAGGCCCCCCCTTTACCTCCTTAGGTGACCCCAGCACCTACCCCTCTCCCCAGTTACTACTACAACAAGCGGATTCTTCACAAGACCAAAGGGAAGAGGTTCACTTACAAGTTCAACTTCAGCAAAGTTGTGCTCGTCAATTACCCCCTACTGGATGTGGCAGCAGCTGCCACTGGCTCCCCACTCTTGCTGACCCCTAGTCCTTTTGGAGGGAGCCCTGGGCCAGATGCTCCTCCCCTCACCCCTGAGGTGAGTTTGAGTCTGGGATTCTGGAACTGGGGTAATTGGGGTATCTCCCAAGCCATGAACCCTGCAGGGGGCAGTCAATCTGAGCCTTTCTACCTCCCTCTCCAGACCCTGCAGACCCTGTTCTCCGCCCCACGCCTGGGAGAGCCAGGGGCCCGAACGCCCCTGTTTTCCCCTGAGACTGACAAACTGCGTCTGGACAGCCCTTTCCCATTCCTGGGCTCTGGTAAGAGCCTGGGGAGCTCAGGGGTGCTGAGCAGGGGGGATGCTGCTTGTGTTTGAGGGAAGAGGATGGAAGATTGGAGGAGACAGGATGGAGGGGACCCCAGGGCGAGGCTGGTGTGCCTGCATGTTGTTTAAAGCCATAGGATGGGCCTGGTGCCCATAGCACAGTGGTTATGGCACCAGCCACATACACCAAGGGTGGCGGGTTCGAACCCGACCCAGGCTAGCTAAACAACTGCAACAAAAAAATAGCCGGGCATTGTTGTGGGTGCCTCTAGTCCCAGCTACTTGGGAGGCTGAGGCAAGAGAATCACTTAAGCTCAAGAGTTGGTGGCTGCTGTGAGCTGTGACACCACAGCACTCTACCCAGGGCAACAAAGTGAGACTGTTTAAAAAAAAAACCCAGAGGATGTGAAGCAGGGGAGGATGGTGGGGGGGGGGGAAGCTGGGAAAAGGGTGTTCAGGGATGCTAAAGGAATAGGGAAATGGGGTGGGGAAGGCATGTGAAGGTGGTAAGATGCCAGTTGGGGGGGACAGTGGGGAGGAAGGGGTGGCATGTGGCAGGAGGCAGCTACTTACTACCTGCTGGAAGGGCCCAGCCTGACCTAACCCTGTGCCCCACCAGGTGCCACCAGCTACACCAAGCCCCCTGGCCTGCTGGGTCCTTATGGCCGCGCCTTCCCTGAGTACCCCTGGAACTTTAACCCATACCTCACAGGCCCCTTCCCCAAGCTGCCCCCCTCTCTCTACCCCCCGCACTTCTACCCCAACCCTCTGGCCAACTCCTTGGGCCACCTGCCCTCAGCAGGGGCAGGGGGAGGCCCCACAGCTACACCCCTGCTGGCTGCAGCAGGGGAAGGCCTGGGCCCTGAGCGTCCCTCGGGCCTGGCAGCGGCCCCCCGCTTGGCGCTGCCTGGGGCTGGGGGTCCCGAGGCTGCACTGGGTGGGAAGGAGGACAGCGACTCAGAGCTGGAGATCACTGATGTCAGCGGCTGCAGCTCTGACAGCGAGGGTGATGAGGGTCTCCCTGTGCCCCCCAAGGCCAAGGTGGGCAAAGGGGGAAGTGGCAGTTGAGCAGGCATGGGTGATGGATTCTGCAGAGGTGGGGCCCAGGGCAGCTGCCTGTTTGCCCTCAATGTGCTGTCCAAGGCCCATGACTACCCTTGGCACCATTCCAAGGGCCACAAGTCACTGTCCCAGGCTCCTTCTTCCCCAGCCCTAAAGTTGAGGTCTCACGTCCTCCTCCACAGCAAGGGGAAGGAACATGATGGCCTCCAGCTTCCTCCCCAGGCTGCAGTTTGAGGGGGTCCCTGCCTGGCCCCACTCCCTAAGTGCAATATGACGCCCAGCCTCCCCCCACCAATCCCTGTGCTGTGACCTGCGTGTTTGTGCGGCTGTGTCTGCGACCCTCTGTGCCAGCCCTAGTCCTGATACCCTCCCATACAGGCCCCCCTGGGGACAGGGAGCTCAGAGCAATAACCCCGCCCCCGGCCTCTGCCCAGGAGGGCCCCCCCAACAGTTCCCCATGACCCCCACAGCCACCTTCAGAGTTTACTACAAAAATAAAAGAACAGAGTGAGACAAGGGGCACCCAGCGTCAACCATGGGACTCTGAGGGTAGAAGCTGGGAGGGTGTGGGGGTACCTGGGGAGTAACTGTAAAAGGAATGAATGAATGAGAAACTGGACAAAGGCAAGAGGCACAAAGGCAACGTGCCGGGCAGAAAGGGATGTCGATGTCAGTCACGGAGGGTTCCAGAACCACACCAGGGCCCACCCTATCCTCACAAACACAGACCTCTCTTTAGATAATATATATTAAAAAATAAACCTCCAATTCAGGGTATAAAAACAGAGCAAAGGCACTTGGGGGTGGGGGATAGAGGGGTGGCCCCCACAAGCAATACTGAGATAGCCTGGGACCTGGGGGTTGCTGTGGTGCCCACCCTGGAATGAAGCCCTGAGTCTCCCCCAAGCAGAAGCAGTAGAGAGAGAAGACCGAGGCCAACGGGATACCAAGGGGGACACAGTGACCCCAGCTGGGCCCCTCCTAGGCATGACCTAAGCAATGGCTCCCTCTCTTCAGGCCCTCGGGGTATGAGATGCTTCGGCAGCTGTGTGGGTGGGGGACCTCTCCCCATTCCTCTCCTTGCAAAAGACCTGGAGCACACAGGAGAAGAGACAGAGAGAGCTGGAAAGGGGGAGATGGAGCAAGGAGAGAGAAAGGAAGGTGGGCAGAGGTGAGAGGAGGTAGAACAGGGAGGGAGCGACAGTGGGGCTGGAGGGGACAGGAGCACCTGCAGCCCTCTCTGGCCCCTTCTCTCACGGCAGCGCCCACACCTAGGTCTCCCACTCACCTGCCTGGACAGGGGCCTCAGGTGCAGCCAGGATTGGAGACAGGGTTCCCCCCGAGCTGAGACAGGAGGGGTCGCAGGTGGCAGAATTCCTCCTCCAACTCCTGGGGGGGTTACTAGTGAGGGGGGCCCCCTCCTTCCCCAGCCCACTCAGGGTCCCCCGTGCCCTGCCCCACCTCCAGCTGCTTTATGATCTCCTCCAGGCTGAGCAGGTTCTCCTGGATCTCCTGGGTCTGTACTGGGCTCAGGGGGCCGTCCCCTGGGACCCCATCCCTGTCTCGGGGAGGCCCTGCCCCACTGTCTTCCTCTGCAGGCAACAGGAGCTGCTTCAGGGACAGCACTGATCGAGACAAAGGGGTGGAGTCAGGGGGGCAGGGATTTGGGTCAAGGTTCAGAAGAGCAATTCCAAAGGGGATAGGCCAGGTGGGCGAGGCCCAAGGGCTGGAGTTGAGGGTGGGCACCAGGCAAAGCTGAGCAAATGGGGTTGGGAGATTAAAAAGGGGTGCAGAGATGGGGTTAGGGTTAAGACAGGGGCAGGAAGGCCGTAAGGATGGAGATGTGCCCAGGAAGAGGATGAATTTAGGGTCAAGGAAGAGAGACATGAGGCCACCCAAGACGGTGGTACAGGCTGGGTGGGCAAGGTGCACTTGTTTTCTGATAGCTGAGCATATGGAAATTTGAAAGACGGAGGCTTGCTCCAGTTGGAACAGAGGTAGTTTGGGCTGGTGGCTGTCCAGGAGGGGGCAGAGCTGTTGGCTACCTTTCCGAAGAGCTGTGGCAGCAAGCTGGCCCTCAGGGCCTGGTCTGCAGAAGGGCAGAAGGTCATTGAGGATTCTCTCTGTCCGGGCTATGTGGGGGAACAGGGAGGGTGCTCAGAGCCTGCTGGGCTTCTGACAGACACCTCTTATTACCTGGGACACCCCAGCCAGCCCCTGCCCCACTGCCCACTGGCCTCACCATCAGCTGGAGGCATCTCTCGGCCACCATTGCCGTTCTCAGAGCTGCTGAGGAGGGGTTCTCGGGTGCTGAGAAGAGGAAGTGCTAGGTGACCCCACACACCTGGCCCCAGGGAGCAACAGGGACAGGGAGACAGAGAGCTGGAGGTGGGGACTTAGGGAGGTCTGAGGACAGAGCTCAAGGCCAGGACACAGACAGAGAGGCCAAGACAAGGAAGAACAGAGAGGCCCGGAGATAGGAGACAGAAAGGGCCATGGTGAGGTTAGCACACATGTGCACACATACATACGCATACACACACAGAGTTGGGGCTTGGGTTCCAGGGATGCACAGGACAGCCAGCTCTGCCTCCTAACCTCCTGAAACTCCAGCTCCCTTCCTGGCCCCCCTCACCTGCTAGGGCTGGGCCGGGGCTTAGGGCGGGAGGCAGGGGCAGGAACCTTTAGGGATCCGGCGGTCTCAGTGATGAGGGCACACCAGCTGGGGAGACAGGCCAAGCCCCGGGCAGTTAGTACCCTAGGTCCTGCGCCAGGGCCCCCACAGCCCCTCACTGTCTGTGGGAGCCCAGAGGCCTGGGCCTCCCCACCCATGTTCAGACTCCAAATCCCCCTCACTTCTTCCGCTCCGACACAGTCTGTGCCACCAGCTCATAAATCTGAGCCTCCTGGTCCCAGGTAAAAATGACATAGAAGGCCTTGTGATCTGCGGGAGGTGGAGAGAGGAGATGGGGCTCAGAGCCAGGGCCCTGCCAGTGTGGGCCCTTCCCAGAACACAGGCTGGAGGCTGGGGAAGCCCCCCAACCCTGGAAGTGGCACCCTCAGGGCTCCCATGACTCAATTCACCCCTCAATGTCCTGCTAATAAGTATACAGTCCACCTCCTGAGCCCTCCCACTCACACCCCTTATAGAATCAGGCAACAAAGCCTCTAGCCACTCCCACCACAAAGCCACTCCCAGCATCTGTGGCGCTGGTGGACCTCCTAGGTGGTCCGTTGTAGGCAGCATGTTTGCAAATCTCAATCCCTCCTCTCTGGGCTCCCTAGTATTCCCAAGCAGGAGGAGAGCAGCAGCCTCTGTGGAAACCCCTGGGACAGGTTCCCCCTCACGTAGGAAACCTGCTCAACTCGGCCCTGCCCATACTACCTCAGCCATAACGCCACCCCGTTCACAGCATCCCCTTCCTCAGAATGCCTGCTCCCTGCTCTCTAGAGGGTTCTGCTTCCTGCTCATGGGGCAGCTCTGCTTAGACAAGCTTAACTGCTGTGCTCACCGGTGGCCACTTCACGGGTCATGGCGGAGGTGAGCCGCAGCACAGGCCGCAGCATGGTCTTGCCATCGGGCGTGGGTGTGAGCGTCCGGCTGTGTGACTTGAGCAGCAGCCGCTCGTCCTGGCGTTGGAGCAGCAGCAGCAGGTCGTCCAGCAGCAGCACGTGGACCTCTGTGGGGTGGGGGTGGGATGGGGAGGGTGGGAGCCGAGGCAGGGGCTCACCCACTGCCCTCCATGCGGCTTGGCTCCCTGCCACCCCCCCACTCCCTGCCTGCTGCTACCAGCCTGGCACTCACCCACAGCCTTGTCTTTTGTCACCCGCCATGTCAGTGGGCCCTCGTGGACCAACTTCTTCTTGGTGATGTCCAGGTTCTGGGGACAGGAGACAGTGATGGCCCATATAGGCGAGAGGTGGGGAGGGCAGGGATGATCATGGGGGAGGGATCACAGGGGTCATGATGGAGGGCAGCGTGGGCTGGGGGCTCTTTCCCCAGAGGAGCAGGGCCAAGGTAGGTGGAAGGGAGGAAGGGGAAGGGAGGAAGGGGAAGGCAGTCAGGGTGCACCTTGAACTCGCTCAGCATGGGGTCACTGCTTTGCCGAAGGTGGGACAAATCCAGACGCCGCTGATAATCCTTGAGACGCTGGGGCAGAGACACCAGTGTTACAGGGACAGGCCCTCAGTGTTGGGACTGACCCACAATGATAAGCCCAGAGCCAAGCCTGACCTCCAATGACCCTGAGAGGAAGTTGCTAAGGGCCAGGCCAAGCTCTGGACACACAGAGACTCTGAGGGGACAAGCCAGGAGTCAGGCCTGACCTCTGGACAGTAAAGGTAGGGCTGTGTGGCCACATACTGCTGAGGCTCACCAGCAGGTCCTCCATGTCACGCACAGCTTGGTTGACGTGGTGCAGGATTTCACGACAGCACTCAGCAGCTCGCTCCACTTTTTCTCGTTCTGCGGGCTCTTCTGGGGGCCAGGGAGAGACCCGCTCGGGTGAGCCTTCACCTTGGAGGCTCCTGGTGTGGCGCCCAAGGTGAGTGAGAGGAGAGCTGAGGCCCAGAGGGGCTGGCTGGGCAGGCAATACCTGTGTTGTGCCCTATGCTCTGCAGAAGCAGGGGGTACTTGGTCAGGCGCTGCATTTCCGTGGGGATCATGTCCTTTAGTTGCAGGCGGCGACACCGTGGTCGGCTCTCGGCCTCCTGAGGGGGAAACAGTGCTAAGATGGCCCAGGCCTCAGGCTCATCCCAGGGCTGGCTCAGCCCTCTCCTAGGAGTCTAGGTCCCCAGGCCCCTCCATCCCAAGATCCACGACCCCCACCTCACCTGCACAAAGGCACAGAATCGAGGCTCCTTGCGTTGTTTGGCTTTGAGCTGCTCTAAGGCAAACGACTGGCGGCTGCAGAAGCGAGAGGAGATTTTCTGGAACCAGGAGCCCTCAGCACCATCAAACTACAGAGAGATTCATGCCAGGGAGGTGTCTCAGGAGGGATGGGCAAGAACAGAGCCCCACATGGGGATGGAAGCCTAGCGCAAAAGGACAGGCTTGGGGTTCAGGCCCTGGGAATCAAACAGAGAGAACTTAGGACCTAGTCCCTGGGGGCCCCTGGCAAGGAGGAGGAGGCCGCTGGGCACCCTCACCCGGGCCAGCAGCACATCTCCGATCTCTTCAATGAGGTAGCCACTGTCCTGTCTCCGCTTCATCAGGCGATCAAGGAACAAGGCTGTGAGGGGCAGTGAGGAAAGGGGGTGTTCTGTTAGGGCCTGGAAGGTGGTGTATGAGATGTGGTGGAGAGTGATAGGGGCCAGGTCGCAGGTATATATCTGTATCTGATCCTGGGGGCTGGTGAGCCTGTCTCCCACCCCCATGTGCTTAGATGGCATGCCTGTCTCTGCCAAGTGTGAGTGCTGGGGGTCGTGGCGGGTTGTCCCCCATGTGGGAACAGAGGCTGCCCATGCAGGTGCTCAGGGAGAGCATGTTGCTGCAGGGTTACCGCAGAGGCCGCAAGGGAGGGAGACAGCGGTGGGGCGCGCAGAGGGGCCTCAGCCCTGTACTCACAATGCACCTCGATGAGCTCATCCAGGCTGGGGAATATGTTCTGTAGCTCCTCCTGGGAGAAGAAGCCCCCATCCGCCATGGGCTGGTAGAAGAGGTCATGGAGCACCCGCAGCATGCGCACGTGGGCTGCCTCAGTCACTAGCAGCTCTGCAGGGCCACCAAAGCAGAAAGCACATGAGGGACAGTGCAGACTATGGGGGCAGTTTGGGGGAATGAGCAAGAGGGAACACATACTAGATGTTGGTGGGGGTTGGGGGGGGCTCTCTCTAGGTACAGTCATGTACTCCCTTAAGCAACCACTGAGGGTTCCTCAACCCACTGCCTTTCTCTTTTTGCCATGGCAGCCAGCCAGGAGACTCCTGGTCACAGTTTATCTATCACAGGACTTTTAGTGATAAAACTGGGAAAGTCAGCCAGGCCCGGTGGCTCATGCCTGTAATCCTAGCACTCTGGGAAGCCAAGTGGGTGGATTGCTGGAGCTCAGGAGTTAGAGATCAGCCTAAGCAAGAGTGAGACCCTGTCTCTACTAAAAACAGAAAAATTAGCTGGGCTTTGTGGACAGTGCCAATAGTCCCAGCTACTCAGGAGGCTTTAGCAAGAGGACTGCATGAGCCCAAGAGTTTGAGGTTGCTGTGAGCTGTGACACCACGGCACTCTACCCAGGGTGACAGACTAAGACTCTGTCTCAAGAAAAAAACAACTCCCCCCCCAAAACTGGGAAAGTCCTGGGCAAACCAAGATGAGTTGGTGGGGCAACACCCCTATACCCCACCAGCAAGCTTGCAGCTGTGTTCAATGTCTAACCAACTGTCCAGCCATTTTCTCAGCCTCTGTTCTGGTGCAGTGATTCTCTCTCTGCACAGGCTGACAGCCTCAGATCCAGAAAGGTTGCACACATGAGTTCCAGAGGCCCAGAAATCCCCTGCGACTAAATGCACAATTTTGTGTGTTATGCATATTTTTCTGGAGAGAAAAATTGCTATGCTGTCCAATGTGGTAGCCACAAGCCATGTACAGCTCTTTACATTTTAATTAATTAAAATAAAATGAAATTTTAAAAATCAGTCCTCAGTTGTATTCACTGCATGTCAAGTGCTCACCAGCCATGTTTGGCTGGTGGTTACCATGCAGATAAAGCACATTTCCATCATTCCAGAAAGTTCTATAGAATAGCACTACTCATATTTTTATCATATCCTTGGAAGGATTTGTGACCCTAAAAAGAGTTCACCTACTGCCCTAAAAATTCTCAATAAGTACCTTTCTAAAAGTAACTCTAAATGAGTTATGTTCTATTAAGTAACCTGGGAATAAATGTTCAAACAAGCTTCTGAAAGTATTCTAATTCTGCCACTGTTCTCCCCTCACATACAATTAGAAAGCATAGAAAAAAAAATCAAAACTAAAATGATACACCTACCATCTCTCCACACAGAAGCAAACATTGCTAATAGTCTGATCATTTCCCCAATCTTTTCCTGGTGGGAATCTTTTCCCCCTAATCAATTAAGGTCATACTGAGAACAACCCCATTAATGGAGTTTCTTCTGTGCTCACCAGACTACACTCAAATCATGTCATCTTCATGACAATCTCTGGAGGTGGGAACTAATAGTGCTCATGTTTCACAAATAAGGAAACAAAGGCTTACACCAGAAATACAATTTTATGTACTGTTTTGGACCTTCACACCAGCATTGCCCTGAACTGCTAAAAGTTCTTGGAAATGTCACATTGACAGCTGCATTCATGTCCCATCTAGCGGCCATCCTATAATTTATGTAACAAATTGTTCTCTGCTGAAACAATTTGAACTTGGAATAGGTTGGGACTGCCTTCAAGTCTTTCTCATGGTAAATAACACCAAGGCAAACATCTTTCTGTATTGGCCTCTGCCTTTGCTAGAGCTGAATTGTGTCCTTGGCAACAGCAGGGCAGGTAGGGTGGCACTCACCGCTGATGACCTCCTGCCGCTTCACCTGGCTCTTGGGCAGACTGTGCAGAGTGTCTGGGGGGATGAGCTCCCGCCAGCCCGGAGGCTCTTCTGGTTCCAGCTCTAGTCCTGACCGCCCTGGCTCGGCATCATCTCCAGGCTCAGGGCTGTGGACAGAGGCCTTGTTAAGGCCCTACCTTAGGGAACCTTTGATTTCTTAGTGTTCAGGCCCTCTGCATGGTCTCAGCATTTGATGCCCCCAGGGTGGCCTGTGCTACAGACCAGTCCCCAAATCTCAAGAAGTGTTCCACCCACTCCTTCTCCAAGGCCAGTGACCACAGGTGGCTCTCAGTGACCTCCATGTCTGATGCCCATTTCTCTGTGACTCTGGCAACAACCCCCTTCCCTGATTCTCTAGGCTTCCTCAGTGGATGGTGGTGGAAGGGGGAGTGACCTACGTGGCTCGTCGGGCAGGGCCAAGCACAGCCGTGGCAGAGCTGGGGTCCATGTCCACGTCGCTTCTGGAGCGGCCCCCACCCCGGCCCTTAGCCCCGAGGCTGCCCCGGGAAGGCCGGCGGCGGTCACTCACCCGCAGGCTCTCTGAGCGCCCCAGACGCCCTGATAGCCTGGACCCAGAGGCCAAGGACAGAATCAGGCAGTGGCCGGAACCGAGATAAGGAGAGACCAAGACAAGAACAGAGATGAGGAGAGAACAGAATAGAGACAGAGACAGGGAGAGACCAGGACAGGGACAGAGACAGGGAGAGACCAGGACAGGGACAGAGACAGGGGAGAGACCAGGACAGGGACAGAGACAGGGGAGAGACCAGGACAGGGACAGAGACGAGAGAGATCAGGATAGAGACAGAGACAGGGAGAGACCAGGACAGGGACAGAGACAGGGGAGAGACCAGGACAGGGACAGAGACAGGGGAGACCAGGACAGGGACAGAGACAGGGAGAGACCAGGATAGGGACAGAGACAGGGAGACCAGATAGGGACAGAGACAGGGGAGACCAGGACAGGGACAGAGACGAGAGAGACCAGGACAAGGACAGAGATGGGGAGAGACCAGGATAGGTCAGGAGGGACAGAGATGGGCGAAGTCCAGGACAGAGACAGGGGAGACCAGGACAGGGATCACATGCAACAGAACAAAGTGGAGTCAGAGGAGTAGTGGGATTTTAGGGGTGCTGGGGGTGGCCAGGAGGGACACTGAGGCTTGGTGGGGAAGGGAAAGGGAACCCAGTGTGGAACACAAGACCAACCCCCTCCCTCCCCTGTGGCAGGGGGATGGAGACAGAGGGAAGGATTTCCATACTTAGCTCTTCATCTGGGAGGGTGATGTCCCCACCCAGCCCTCACTGGGGGTGAAGGGGAGGGGCTGGCCATGGGGGAGGGAAGGGGCTGGAGAAATGGGGGAGGGTCTAGCCCTCCCCCCCGCCCAGGGCCCAGGCACCCACCTCTTCCACCTTCTGGGGAGAGAGGGGCACAGGGTCAGAAGTAGACCCAGATGGACTGACCCACTTCCCCACACCCACCACAGGGTCCCCAAAGCAGCAGCACATGGACAGGCAGGGGGCATAGCCTGTCCCCCAATTCTAAGGGGGACAGGGCCCCCGGGTGCACGTGCGGAGCACAGAGGGTGGGGCACTGAGGGAGGGCACTAAGAGGCAGGAGCAAGGCAGCAGCTCAGCTGGCAAGAGAAGGGGAAAGGAAGTGGAGGGCAGGCAGAAGCAGAGAGGAGAGGAGGAGGAGGGGAAGGAAAGGAGGATGGAGGGAGAGGAAGGGGAGAAGGGAGAAGAGATAAAAGGGAGGAAGAGGGAAGGTGAGAAAAGAAAAGGGGGAGAAGGAAAAAGAAAGGAGAGGAGGGGGAAGAGGAGGAAGAGCAGGAGAGGAGGAGCATGGGAGCAGACCCCATCCCTGCCCTGCATGGCTGTAAGCCTCCGCTGGCCTGGGTACCTCTCTGTCTCTGCTCCCTCCTCGATGCTTTCCGGGGGTGCTATGGGCTCCAGGCTGGTTGGGCCCTGCAGGGGTGGGTCCCCTTGCTCCAGGGGGGTATCAGCACCTACGAGGGTGGAGGAGGTGAGCGAGGCTGGCTGGGAGGCACCTGCAGTGACAAGACCCAGGGCTTGAGTTTCCTCTACTATGGAATGGAGGGGGGTCGTAGCTGCCCTGTTCCTGGCAGACACCAAGCGGCTGCTCTGTACTTCCCTGGGGGACAGATGTTAAGACTTCTGGGCAAGGCATGGTGGCTCATGCCTGTGATCCTAGCACTCTGGGAGGCCAGGGTGGGTAGATCACCCCAGTTCCAAGTTTGAGACCAGTCTGGACTACAGCGAGACCCCCTCCCTAAAATAGCTAGGTGTTGTGGCAGGTGCCCGTAGTCCCAGCTAATTGGAAGGCTGAGGCAAGAGAATCACTTAAGCCCAAGAGTTAGAGGTTGCTGTGGGCTACAACGCCATGGAACTATATCAAGGGTGACAAAATGAGACTCAAAACCAAAAACAAAAAAAAAACAACCCTCTGAGCACATGGGTGTGGGTAGCTGGGAGCTAGGTAGGTGAAGAGGCAATAGCACTGGTGTGGCCCCTGAGCCCACCCACCCAACCAGACAGTAGCCATCCTGAGGCCAGGGACCAGACTGGATGCCTGGATGCCTCCACATCCCTGACCCTCAGCTGGGCCTTTTAGATACAACCTATTTAGAAATAAGGAGATTTAGATTCAGAAAAGGGAGCAATTTCTAAGATATGATACAAGGAAACATAAGTGCCAGGATCTGAACCCAAGCAGCTATCTGAGCTCCAAGGGGCTAAAAGCCACATAGCCCTGAGGGTTGTGAGAGGTGAGGCTGATGGGGCCAGCAGGCTCACTATCTAAGGGGACATGGAAATGCAGCTCAGAGGGCAACTGGTCTTGTGCTCAAACAGGGTTCTGAGACCTGAGGCCAAGGGGGCTGAGGGGAGACTGAGCACTAGGAGAGGGCGGGGTCTGGGAGGGAAGCACAAGAAGGGCACCCCAAGGGAAGGGGAAGGTTATTAGTAATGTTAGTGACCAAGAGTAGGTGCCCAGAAGCAAGGGAATGTCCGGCAGGGAAAGGTTTCTTTCTTGGGGGTGCCACAGGGGCCTGGCCCACTCCTGCCCTGCCCTGTGAGCCCCCACCCATACTCTCACCTGGTTCCCGGTCTGGGCTATCCCCGGACAGAGGGTGCAGGGAGACTCCAGGGCTGTCCTGCCCAGGAGCCCCGAGATTCCGGTCCCGAGATGGCATACCCAGGACTCCCTTCCGGTCCGTGAAGCCTGGCTTCTCAGCTGGGAAGATAGCATGGGAGAAAGAAGTAAATGAGAGAACAGCAGGTGTGACCCATGGCACCTGGGAAGTCCAAGATGCTGTGTACCCAACCCCTCTTCCCCATCACCAACAGACCCCTCCTTTTCCCTCAGACCCAGGGGTCCAGGCGCCCAGCCCCTGCTCCCTTAGACGCAGGAGTCTAAGACCCCAGCCCCTCCTCCTTTAGGCCCCCAGGTTGGATACTCTGGCTACAAGTCTTTTACCATCAACCTCGCCTTTGAGGTGTCGAAAATCTGGAGCTGAAACAAGAGAGTGGGACAGTGAGGGGCTTGTGGTCTTGGGACAACAGGACAGGGCAGGGCAACAGCCGGGACCAGCTTACCCTGGGGCTCTCCCCGGTTCCAGCGGGCAGCATCCAGGATGCTGCTCAGTCCTTTTTTGGTCTTGGGAGGTTCATCTGACCGCCGGTTCCCCATCACCTATGGGAGGATGAGGGGCAAGAGGGACATGAACATTTCTGAGACACCAACAAAGTGGAACTTGACCCATGTGTCCAGAGGTATGAGGCTCTCTTGGTGGAGGTGAGGGGTGGGTCCTCTGCAGAGGGAACTGAGGCACTGAGGGAAATACCTTTTTCCGGAAGAAGTTCCTCCCCGACTTCTTGTCCCCAGTCTTGGTCCGCACCCCAAGGTGACGCATGTATAGGCCAATGGCATTGACCACAGCAGCACTGTGGGGAGGGGTCGGTGAGGGCCCATCAGACACACAAATGTGCATATATACTGTCCCTGGAGGCAGAGACCTGGCCTTCCCTTGCTAACCCCACATGAGTGAGTCCCTGAGGAAAAGTTTAAAAAGACAGGGTCAGTGGCTCATGCCTATAATCCCAGCACTCTGGGAGGCCAAGGCAAGTGGATTGCTTGAGCTCACAGGTTTGAGATCAGCCTGAGCAAGAGCGAGACCCTGTCTCTAAAAAAGAAAATAGCCGGGCATTATGGCAGACACCTATAGTCCCAGCTACTCGGGATGCTGAAGCAAGAGAATCACTTGAGCCCAAGAGGTTGAGGTTGCTGTGAGTTACACTCCAGGACACTCAACTCCAGGACAATTGAGTGAGACTCTGTCTCCATTAAAAAAAAAAAAAAAAAAATTAAAAAGACAGGGTTCAGGATGTTGCTCAATGCCTAAGCCCCAGAGGCCCAGGGTCCCCAGCTCCTCCTGCCTTAGACATAGGGGCCCAGGCCCCCAGCCCCTCCTCCCTCAGACACAGGCGTTCACATGCCTCTCCCCACCATCCTCCCTTCTCCATCACCTCTTTTCTTCATCAGTAGAGATGGTATGTCTGTAGGGAGAAGAAAGATGTTGGTGACAAACTTGCTAAGTCTGGGGTCCTTGCCACCTAGTCTGGAGGTTGCCTTCCCCAGGGATGGGCAGGGAGAGGAGAGGCAGAGAGGGGGAGATGGCAGAAACCAGAAGCGACTGGAAAGGACTATTACGAGCAGGAGGATATCTGGTCTAGGAGGATGGGACCAAGCGCCAGACCACAGATAAGATCTGGAAACAGTAGGGGGACTTAGATGCCAGGCTGGGAGAAGAGTCACCCTAAATGCTAAGAAAGGAACCCTGAGCTGAAGAGTGAGCCCACACATCAGAGATGAAATGTGCCAGAGGCAGCGGGGGTGCCCTATGGGCTGGGGAGGGGCTGGCCCACTCACTGCATCTCCTCCAGGTGGGTCAGCAGCCGCTCAGCCACATGCCGCTCCCGGGCCTCGAAGCTGGCTCGGTCCCGCCCAACCCAGGCCTCCAGCTGGGCCAGCTCCTGCTCCCAGGGTGTCATGCCCATGAGCCGCTTGGAGCGGAAGTCCTCCAGCTGCCGGCCCACGACTGCCTGCTGGCTCTGCACCACCTCCAGCACAAACCGCCGCTGGACATCCTCGGATAAGAGGTCAGGTCGTGTGCGGTCTGCAGGGACATGCGCAGCCTGAGGACCAACTCCTCAGTCACCTAGACCAAGATCCCCACCCACCCTTGGATTTCAAAGGTCACTCTTGCTTTGGCTGCTACTGCCAAAAGGGAATGAATGAGTCTGGGAAGAAGAAATTAATGAGTCTCAGCTACCCTCGCAGGGCAGGGGAGTGTGGCCTCCTCTGCTCCCCTCACCCCACTGTGTGCCTTCTGGGAAAGACCTCTCCCCAACCCTAGTTCCCTCTTCAGTGCCTTACCAAGTTCAAAGGCCACACTAGGAGGGACAGACACTCGCAGAACCTGCCCAGGAGAGAGACTAAAATGAGGGAGGACAAGGAAAGGTGGACTGCAGCTCAGGAGGCCTGATGGGGAAGGCCTGGACTGGAAGCTGCCCCTGGCCAGGGTGCCCTCAGCCAGGCGGACGCTGGGGTACACAGTGGCTCTCAGGGCTGGGCAGAGTGTGGGTTACTGGGGACTTGTGAAGTCTCTCACCGCGGTCTTATCCAGAAAGCTGTGGCAGAAGTCAAGGAACGCCTTCTTGACCTCCTTGGGACCCAGGGAGCTCAGCACATCTGCATGCAGGCAGCAGAGCTGGGGGCAACACAGGGCAAGTCTCTTCTGCATTCCCGCCCAAGCCATACTCTTTTTTTTGAAGCCTATGGGTTGTCCCAGCCTCCTGGCCAGGCCAGGGCTGTGGGACTCAAATGCTCATTTGATAAGCACTCCCTGATCTCCATGCCCACCCTAAGGCCCTCACCTCCCCTGCCTCCCTGGGGCCACCATGAGCTTTTTCTGACTTCTATCCTGTGATACAGTTCTCTGTCTCCTCCCTATAGTGAGGACAACTGTGACTACTGGCTATAATGAGGGCTTAGCGTGTACCAGATGCTGTCCTAGACTGTACCTGCATGAACCTGTGCAATCACAGCCACCATCCTTACCTCCCTTTTAATCATGAGAAGACTAAGTTCAAGAAACTTGCTAAAGGTCACCCAGCTAGTAAGTGGCAACGCTGGGATTCAAATCCAGGCAGCCTGTCTCCACTATACCCCATTACCTAGAAATGCAGAGAGCACTGTGAGGAGGGCTTTTCTTTGGGGGGAGGGTAGGTTGATTCATCTGTGTCCAGACATGACCCAGAGCACAGTGAGGGTTTAGTAAACAGACAGGAGCACAAGTGGGGCTCACATGTCCCTTCATCAAGCATTTCTATAGGCTGCCTAAGTGCCAGCCATGGGCTGGGTGATGCTGCCAACACAGTGGGGACTGCAACTTGTGCTGGCTCCAGGGGACTCTCCCCTGGTAAATGACATAGTCTTAGTGTGCTGGGACTCACTCCAATGAGGGAGGGACTCTCTCCACTTCAAGTGGGCATAGCAAATCTGTTCTCCCAACCCACAAAATAGGAGTGCCCAACAGGGAGCAGCCCAGGGAGCCACTCTCCTCCTGACCACTCCCCTAAGCCGAGGAGGTGAGGGAGCAGCATGAAAATAAATCTCAAAATGCTAGGGGCTGTCTGGTCACCTCTGGCAAGCCCTGAGGGTCCCTAATCCTCAGTTTGCACATCTGTAAAAGATCACACCACTCAGCACAGTCCCTAAGCAAGGTCAAGGATCTGGAGTTCTGTTCTAGAAACCCCAGGGCTCAAGTGGAGACCCTTTGCCCAGAGGACCAGAGCCTCCAAGCCCCAGAAAGAATACAGACAGGGGAGATGATGACAATTTCCCCATTTTCTCTCTCTTTTTGGAAACAGAGTCTCATTCTGTTGCCCAGGCTAGAGTGCTGTGGCATTAGCCTAGTTTACAGCAACCTCAAATCTTTGGGTTCAAGCAATCCTCCTGTCTCAGCCTCCCAGGAGGGACTACAAGCACCTGCACCTCTATTTTTAGGAGAGATGGGTTCCAGTCTTGTTCAGGCTGATCTCAAACTCCTAAGCTCAAGTGATCCTCCTGCCTTGGTCTCCCAGAGTGCTAGAATTACAGGCATGAACCACTGCGCCTGGCCTCTTTTTTTTTTTCTTTGAGACAAGGTCCCATTCTGCTGCCCAGGCTGTAGTGCAGTATGGTCATCATAGCTCATACTTCAAACTCCTGGGCGCAAGGGATTGTCAAAACTCAGCCTCCCGAGGTACTAGGATTACATGCCTAAGTCACTGTGCCTAGTCAATTTCTTCATTTTCTACCAAGTTATAAAGCTTTGGTGTCAGGACACATAGCCTCCTGTCTCACATGCCCTTCTTTCTGTACCCCCAGGTATTCTCCTAGTTTTCTGGAGGGATTTGCTGTGCATTTCCATAAAGAGCACAATGCTTGGCGCTGTCCCGCGCTCCTGCCTGGTGCTGGGCTGCACCGGGTCTTTTTGGGATGAAACCCTTGTCCACAGGCCCACAGACCCAGTGTCCGTGCTGTGGCTTCTACCTCCTATATCATCTGGTGGGTTTTCTGGACTCAGTAAGGTTATGCATCCACCTCTCCCAGATATCTTCTGGCTCATCCAGGAAGTTTCTAGATCAATAATTATGTTCTGTTTGCCTCATGGGCTGCTTGTGGTGCTTTTCTTGTTTCTGGAAGAGAGACTGTAGGGACACCTAGGCTGGGCTGTCTGACAGCTTTCTCCCCAGCACCAGCCTGAGTGACTGACTGATGCCACCTGCTGAGAAGACCTTGCAGAGAAGCATCCATGGAAGGGCACTGTCACTGAAGGGTGGCATTGCTACAGGCACGAAATGGGGGTAGGAAGGGGATGTGGTTTCTGCCTGGCTGCTGGATTCTCCGGTGCTCTCTGTGTAACCCTGCCGTGTGAACTCTCTTCGCCTGCAAGGGGACCTCACAGGTGACTCCTTTGATCTTGTCTACATCCCATGGTAGCCTCTCTGGCTCTCATCTACCGTGCTATTTCTGAATCAGGTTCCCAGGCCCTCCTGGCTCATCATCACTGGCCTAGCTCACTGAAGACTGCCTATCCCAGCCTCACCCTCCCCTGTGCCTTCCCAGCCTTGCCCTCACCAGGGGTCCTGGCTCAAATTGCAGGGCCACATGCTGCAGGAGGGCCATGAGGTGGGCCGGGCGCCGCTTCACCTGCTCCAGGCTCTGGAACTGGCTGTTTTGCTCCTCTGAGTTCTGGGGATGGGGATGGGGTTGAATACAATGGGGAGGAGAGGAGGGGCCTTGGGCTTGATTCTATCCAGTCTCTAGCACTTCAGGATGGATCCAAGCTGGGAAGGTCCTGGGAACTCAGGGATGGTAATGGTGTCTCTGCTACAAGGTTGACAGCAGAGGCAAGTGGGCAGGTAGGCAGGGAGGACGAATGAAATTTAAGGCTATATTGGTGGCCAATGAGGACAGAAGTCAGGCGAGAAGGAATGCGGACCCATGCTAAGGTGGGGAAGGAGGGAACAGTGATCAGAACTGGGATTGAGGGATAAAAAGCGTGGGAATCTATGCTGTAATGGGGGCTCTGAGGATGGGAAGGGTGAGAGAGGAAGGAGGTGCCAAGAAGATGAGAGAACGAGAGACAGGCTGTGGGAGGGGGCCAGGGACAGGATCTGAGGACTGAGGACTGTGGTGGGAGGGGACACAGCATAGGATGCTGAGCCTGGGACGGAAGCTTTTCCACCCCATCTGCTCACCGTCTCCAGCTCATTCTCAAAATCCTCGTCCTCAGCCCCGATGATGCTGATGGGCACCAGGCCAGGCCTGGGGGGCCCTGGAGGCTGTGAAAGGGGAGGGGCGCTTCAGTCCACAGGGCCCCCCTCGCAGCCCCAGCACTCTCACCCTGGCTCTCCCCACTCACCACCCCTCCGGCGACGTCTTCCATCTCCCTGGGCTCCGCAGGGCTGGGGGAAGAGGAGGGGTGGTGGTTAGGGGGTGGATGGAGGAGGCTGGGATGGTTACTCACAGATTCCTGGTCCAGGTGTGAAGGTGAGTAAACAGCCTCCCCCCATCCAGGCCTTCGCAGCTCAATGGGGCCTCTGTGTGGCCACAAAGAGCCCTTCAGAGGCCAGCAGGGGCGGGAGCCCAGGACCAAGGGGGGTGGGGAGGGCTGGAGGCTCAGGAGGCCTGGTCCCAGAGAGGGCTGTGTCTGAAAGCCTGCAATTTTGGGTCCCTGATGTAGTAGGAGGCTGGGAGCCAGACTCTTGGGTTAGAGGGGGGACTTGGGGGCGGGGGCTGGCTCCTGACAGGGCAGGGCCTAGAGGCAAGCAGAGTTGGGAAGGTTACAGGGGAGGTGGAAGGAAAGATCTGGGGTGTGGGGGGCTCTCTTCTGGTCTGTGACAGGCCTGGGGCAGGATGCTGCCTCTGAACCTACCAGCCCCACTTCCTGTGACAGGAAGTCACAATGGCAAACCCCAAGCCCCAACTCTCTCTATGTAAGAAAATAAAACCCTAAACCCTCCTTCCTCAGGGCAGGAGTCCTCAAACCCAGAAGTTCTTCCCTTCCTCAGGAGCTTCATAACTTTCCTGGCTTCCAGTCCCAGAAAATGAGGTAGGGTCCTCAGCTATCCCATCCCCAGGTGTCTGTCTTCCTCCACCCTCTGTTCCTCTTACTACCCCTCCTTTCCCCAGCTGGCTCTCCTCAAAGCTGCCTCATGTCTCAGCCTCTCTTCTCCCTGTTTCCTCATTTGTCTCCTTCCCTTCCTCCACATCTGTCTCATTTTTCCCATGGACTCTGCCTCCTCCCCTCCTCTCCCACCTCAGAGGCTGTGCCCCCTTCTCCTTCTCTCCCCCATCTCTGTGCCTTCGGTTTGGGCAGCTGCCATCCTCACACCTCTGGGTCCTGGTCTCATGTGCTGTCTCTCATCTCTCTCCACCCGCTTCTCTCCCCATCTCTTGCTGCCTCTCCTTGAATCTCCACTTCTCCCTGAGTCTTTCCACTGGCATCTTCTGTGTCCTTAATTAGTCTGACTAATGCCATGGAGCCAGTGTCATGCGGGAAGGAGCTGTGGAAAGAGGGGTGTGGTGGACCATGGGGGGAGTCCCCACAGCCCTAAGCTATTTATAACCATAGCTGCCTGAGACCCACCCTCTCCCTCTTTCATGGGCCTCCTTCCTAGCTCCCCAGTAAACGTTAGTTATGATTTGATCATGACTATTAAACAATGATGCTTTCTATAGGGTCCAAATGCCATCTTATCCAAGCAGGCATAATTTTTATTATTTTCCATAAAGTACATTTGTCTAATACCCAAGCCTGGGCAATTCCAGATTTGAGCATTGTTAAAAATTTACATTAATAAATGTGCAAACCAAGGCAGAAAAGTAATAGTAATAATTTATTATGAGAGCTAAACTCACATAATACATACAGGGTGCTAGGCACTGCTTTAAGCATTTCTCATGTATCAAGAGATACATGAAAAGCCTCCCCAACCATGAGCAGCCCATACTGTTCTTATTCCCATGAGAGATGGGACTCACACCACCAGCTGCAACTTCTGGGCTGGAAAACATGACCCTGAACGTGAAAGGTCCATACTCATCTCACTCAAGTCAAGGAGATTCCAAAAGCACAAAGGAGAGGGGTAAGCATACTATCTGAGCAGATGCTTGGTGCCAGGCCCCACATTGTGCCCCTGACAAGTACCTCCTTATTCCTCATCATGATAATGTGAAATAGCAGCTAACCTTAAGTGCACTTAGTGCTGTGCCAGGCCCAGCATTCCTGTTTTATAGGTATCAACTCATTCAGTCCTCTCAATGATCCCAAGATGTCACTGTTATTCTTATCCCCATTTTTTTTTTTTTTTTTTTTTTTTTTGCAGTTTTTGGCCAGGGCTGGGCTTGAACCCGCCACCTCCAGTATATGGGGCCAGCACCCTACTCCTTTGAGCCACAGGCACTGCCCTTTTACCTCCATTTTGTAGACGAGAATGAGGCACACATTATAAAAGACATAGCCAAGATTAAGACCTAGGCAGTCTTGCTTAAATGCTTCAGAGTGTGGGGACCCCCATCCCACCCTTTGGAAATTAAAATCTAAACCAAAGCTCTAAGACACATCTAGTCTCCTTATGGTGTTATGGTGCCAGGAAAAGTCAGGGGCATGTAATCACTGGAGTGCAAGTTGGAATCAGATGCTCCACAAAACCTGGGGTTCAGAGAGGTTAGGGGCAGGTAGTGTTGGCTATTTAGGAGATAAGGAGGTGAAGGGGTCCCACCTGAAGAATTACAGGAGAAGCTCTAAGAGGGTAGATGGATCTACAGGCAACTAACAAGGCATGGGATCTAACAAAGGGAGCATTATGTGGATAGGGATCTAGGGGGTTAGGGAAAGTTTGGAAAGTCCACAGAGCTGTGAGTTGTAAGCTAGCATACGTGGGAGACTACATGGGCACCTGGGTTTTACCCAGAGCTCAGGGTCTACAAGATAATTGAGCTGATGATCCAGGGTCTCCAAGAACCTCTGGGAACCTTAAAGGCCTTGGAACGTTCAAGGCCTCAGATTCTATTTGACACCTAGTGGGTCTAAAGGATTTGGGGGTCATACGGGATTATGATTCCATAGAGAAAGAAGCCAGTCACAGGACCTGGAGATCCTTAACAGAGGTGGAGAATTCTACAGGGGGTGCGCAGTGGGTCCTGAGATCCAGGGTCTATAGTGCCCCAGACTCTAGGGGATGCTCTTATTGATCTATGAAGACCCCACGTCTATAAGAAGTTAGGTCTCCAATGCGGGGAGGGGGTTGGCTAGCAGAAGTCTGGAGGGTCTGTAACACCTTGTAATCTCTAAGAAACGCGGGGGGGGGTTGTCTATATAAGTCCCAAATCTTATATGGACATGGTGGGTCTACATGGCCCTAAATCCTACAGGGGACGTGGCAATGTGCACAGCAGGGGATGTCTGGGAGGACGCGCAGTTAGAATCTGAAGCCCGTCAGGGTCCGCGTCCCTCACCTGCTCCAGGTAGGAAGAGAAGCCACTGCAGCCGCCGGAACCGAAGCCTCCGCGCGCCGGCTCCAGACTCCCCCCACCCCCGCCGTCGAGTCACTCTAGCCGCCCCAGAGGCCCCCTTTGCTACTAGCTCCACTCCTCCCGCCAGCCGCTCTAGCCCGACACCTACCAGCTTCTACTTCGGCGACTCTACTCCTCTCGCCGGCCGCTCTAGCGCTCCACTGCGCCACGCTGGCCAGATAAGGTCGCTCTGGCCTGCCTTGGAGGGCCGGCGTTTCCGTATCTCTACTGCCCCCGTCACTCTCCTGCGCTCCGCCCCCCGCCCAGGGGTGCAGGTAGTCTCGACCCCTCGCGGTAGCTCAATTGCAGATCCGAGCCGCTAGGGCGCTGAGCACCCGCACTTTAGACTGGGGCTCCCTCCGCCCTATTTGCCTCTCCAAATGGAAGACCAGCTGAATTTCCAATTCTTGTACATCAATTCCTTCCGCGCCCCCACTCTCCCTTCCACTGGAACTGGAATGCAAAACTCTTGGATATGAGCCTACTTTCCCCTCTGACAAGCAGTGTAACCTGCAAAGAAGTAATGACGTCTCATCAGGCCTCAGTCTTCCCATCTGTACAATGGGGGAAGGTCTCCAGCTCTCTCCCCTACACCCATCTCCCAGGGAATAATTAATGACCCAGAAATGAGCTTTCCGAAAACGTGTTCAAACATGCTCTTTGCAACCTGCACCTTTACAGTGGCCCACGGGCGTTGTTATTGTCGAGTTTTTTTCTTTTTAGGTGGGCTTAAGCATGCGGAGTTGGAGGAGGGCGCTCAACACCTGGTAGTTCAAATCCGTAATGGTCTCACGAAGTGTGCTCCCTGGGACAAGTCTGTTTCGCTCCCTGGGTCTCCGTTTTCCCACCCGTACAACGGGAGTAATCACCCGTCCTCCACTGAGCAGTTTAGGAGCCTTGACCCTAGCCTCGCACCGCTCGTCCCCCCGTACGGGGCACTCGGCAAGCTGTCCCCTCTTTGCCCCTTTTGACAGATGGGAAAACTGAGGCCCCAGGAGGCCCCTCAGCTGAGGGCAGCGCCCCAACCGCTCCCTTCTTCTCCTCCCACTTCCCCTAGCAGCCGAGGGGAGGGAGGCCGGGCGGGGCCAGGGCCGGCGTACCTGGTGTCCGCGCGGGGAGGTGACCGGCGGGGCGCCCGAGGTCGGGCTCGGTGATCCCGGGCCCTGAGTCCCGGCTCCCGCTTCCTGGCTCTGGCGGGGCAGGAAGTTGGGGCGTTTTTCCGGAGGCCCCCGCCCCGCCACCCCTCCCCGCTTCCTGCCGGCGCCCCGCGCCCGCCCGGCACCTCGGCTTCCTTCCCCTTCTTGCCGCCCTCCCGCGCCCTCCCTTCCGCGCTCCGCCCGGCCCCGCCCCACCGCCGCCGCTCCACCGCGCCGCTCGCCGGGTCTCTTCTCCCGGCCGGGCGTGGCCGTCACCTCGCTGGCAGGACTGGGGGCGAGTCCCGCGCCCCGTCCGCCCCGCCTGAGCTTCCCCGCTCTGCGTTTCTCTTCATCTTCCTTCGGTCTTCACTCTCGAGTGTGTTTCAGTCTGTGTCCCCTCTTTCTCTTTCTGTCTCACTCCCTGTCTCTGGCCGGGCCTCTCCCTCGTTAGTTTCTCCTCCGGCTGTCTCTTCTCGCTCACTTTCTCCCTCGAAGCCTTTGCCTCTCCTCTGCATCTCTCTCAGAGCCCCTGTCGCTTCTCCTACGGTTGCTTTCCCCAGCCTCTCAGCGTCTCCGTTCAGCGCCCCTCTCTCCTCTCTCTTCCGTGCCGACTGTCTAATCCCTCCTTTGCCCCGTGTCTGTGTCTAGAGCTCTGTCTCTCTCAGATTCCCCGTGTCTCAGGAACTCTGTGCCATTGCCCCTGGGTCGTCTCAGCATCCCCAACCTAGGGCCACAGACTCTCCAAATGCCGCTCTACAAGTCTAGCCACGGAAGAGATGTGGCTGCAGTCCGATTTCCATACTAACCTCCCTGAGATAGTCCCCTATGTTTCCAGGGCTTATATATGCATAAATAATTCACTTGCCACACACCCCTCCTTGCTCTGGGCTGAGGCACTAGACGGAGGCCAAACCGGTCCTTAAATTGGGGTGGAGGGCTCCCCAAGGACTTCCTGTTTCTCTCAGGGGCGCAGCCAAGACTGGCTGCTTTGGCCCAGGTGTGGGGAGTGAGTAGATGTCTGGGCCCAGAATCCTGGGTCTGAGGGAGGAAGACGATGGGCCCCCACGCCTGGGTCACAGGAAATGGGGTGCAGTGTCCATGAGATCAATGACTCCTGCCAAGGTCTGCAGTTGGGAAGGATTTATTATCACTAAGTGGCCATGACAGATCAGGGAGGAGGGGGTGACACTAACGAGGCTGTTACAATCAGCTCCCTCAGAGGCAGCGATTAAGGCTCATTACCCGCTGGGGAGGGAGCCTGGGAAAGGCAGCCAGGGGAAAACTGCGTTTGGGGGTGGGGAGGATGGGACAGTCTAGAGGGAAAAAGAGTAGGACACCTCAGAGGAGTCCTAGGAGGTCTGGAGGGAAGAACAGAGAGGGTACCTGGGTGGGCTTCAGGACTGGAATCCCAACACTCTGGGAAGCTGAGGCGGGTGGATTGCTTGAGCTTACAAATTCGAGACTAGCCTGAGCAAAAGCAAGACCCTGTCTCTACTAAAAATAGAAAAACTGAGGCAAGAGGATTGCTTGAGCCCAAGAGTTGTAGGTTGCTGTGAGCTATGACACCACTGCACTCTACCCAGGGCAACAGCTTGAGACTCTTGTCTCCAAAAAAAAAAAAAGAGAGAGAGAGAGAGAGAGGATACCCCAGGGTGGAAAATGAGAGAAGACTGCACAGAGTGTGTTTCAGGGCAGTGAGGAGAGACCTGGATTTGGTGCACAGCAGGCAGGGGCAGTCTGGTGGGAGTGGGGGTGTCACGGCTTCTCCAGCTGGACATCTCCAACATGGAGGCTGCCCACATCCTGGTAGGTGCCCTGGAGGCCCCTGGAGATGTCCTCATACATGGAGCAGTCGTCCAAGTTCAGGCCCTAGGGTGGACAGTAGCAGTGGGTGTGAGTGTTGGTACACATGGTGCCTCCAGGAGTTACCCCAGCGAGAGGGAGGAACCAGCACAGGCCCCCAGCACACTTGCCCCCATCTCATCCTCACCTCATAGAGATTTTCATCTTCATAATCATCCTGGGCATCTACCCCGAACTTCTCATTCTGCCATCGTTTCTGTGGGGGTGGGCAGGGTGGGTGCCTCAATGAGTGTGGGAGGTGAATATCTTTTTCCAGAAGGGGTACAACGTATGCCCAAGGCCATACATCAGCTTTCTCTTAGCCCAGAGCTAGAGTCCTTTGGGCTGTCTCCACTGCCCCAGGAATCTCAGTAATAGTAAATAGGAATAGTTGTCCTGTGGCTTGGGGAAAGGCTGATGCAGGTCTGGGCTACATCTACGACAGAAAGACAGTGAGACACCCCTAGAGAGGGGCAGTGAGGACAGCCCTAGCGGAAGATTAAGACACCTTGCAGGGTGTGGATGGTGAGGGCAATCCTGAAGGGGAAACTGAGTGAGGACCACCCCTTATTTTACCTCCATAGCTGCTGTGAGAGGGGTGTTCTCATTCTCCCAAGTTTTTGGATGGGGAACCTCAGACTCAAGAAGGCCAGCTGGGTACTGGGAGTCATGCAGCCCAGGCCTTCTCCCAGCTGACTCGGGGGTTCCCCTGTGGCTCACCCTGAACAGAAGCAATGTCCCAGGCACCACCGCGCAGAACAGAAGGATGATCCCCTCCGCTGTGATGATGCGGTTCTTGGTGCCCTCCCCCATGTCCAGGAAAGGTCTAGGGAGCGGCTCTGTGAGAAAGGGGTGTTTCTCAGAGCTCTGGCCTCCTAGTCCCCCTGCCCCAAGCAAGGCCTGAGACCCCTGAAGCCCCAACTCTACACATGAGAACATAAGTCACTGTGTCCCAGCTGGTTCTGAGCCCAAGATGAAGGTACTGGCTCTATCCCCACTTCACAGATGAGTAAATCGAGTGTCCCTGCCTGGAGAGTGGTAGCTAGAGGCCCTGGTTACTCACCGCGGACGCGGAGGTAGGTGCCACAGGAGTACTGGTGTTGTTTGCCTTGTTCCTGAACCTGGCACATATACATGCCCCCGTGGCTCTTGTTCACATTCTCGATGGTCAGCTCACCATTGGAGTCGTTGGCAGAACCTATGTACTCAGGGGACCACATATGGTCGCCTTGGATGATGCGCCACCATGTGACATTGACTTTGGTTTTGTTGTCATTGTACTGGCAAGGGAGGTGGACCTTATCCCCTAAGCTCACTGTCACCGATGGTGGGCCCCTGTCCACCCACAGGGCCTGGCACCCAGGACCTGCAGAGAGCGGGAATAGTCAAGACTAAGGACAGGACTAAGGCACAGGTACCCAGCCCCAGACCCTGGGGCTTCAGTACTGCTGGGTCTGGAGGGAAGGAGGAGGGTGACGACACTCCTGGTGGTGGAGGAGACACCCCTGGCAGGGGCTGACATACCTTGGGGGGATAGAGAGTGAAGAGGCCCCCAGGGAAGGGGAGAGGATACTCCTGGGGGAGGAGAGTAAGATTCCCTGGGATAGAGGGACACCCCAGGGACCCTTCTCACCACTCCTGTGCCATCTCTTGCCATCCTTCTGCAGACCCACTTTGTGTTTTAGTCCCTTTGAACTCTCTGGCTTTTGGTGTTTGATTCCCTGGCACTGGAAGTGCCCTTACCAGATAGCTCTATATAGAATCAGTTCAGGCAGCCCCTCCTCCTGAAGGCCTTCTTGCTCCATTTTCCTACCCCAGCCTCAACTAGGCCCTGCACCTGACACTTTATCTTGTGTTATCACAAAACCCTACCAGGTTTTACAGGGGGGATGGCTGAGGCCCAGGCAGGTGGGTGCCACCGGGCACGCAGGAGGAGTACTAGGCTTACATTCTTGGCTCCCTGGGCTTCTTTCTGCTTGGTACTCAGGAGCAAATCTTTAAGCCTGTGACCCTGGGCCTGTCCCTTATCCTCTGCAGCTTGTATATATCAACCCTAGGGTCAGGGGTGAGTTCAGCTCCTGGGTTGGGCTAGGGGCTGGGGAGAGGCCCAGCAGGGTGGGACAGGGATGTCTGTGAAAGGGAGAGGTGGTGCAGGTTGGTTCCTCTGGGAAGTCCCAGCTCTCAGCCCCTGCAGGCCAGCCCATGTGGCTGGCTCCCCCTCTTCTGGAGGTGGGAGGAGGAAGAGAGAAGGAGGTAAAGGTAGGGAAAGTAGATGAGCAACATCATGGTCATGGGCTTAAGATTCAGCCAGCCAGTCTAGAGCTCCAACCCCTGCTCCTAGTGTACCCCATGTAGCCAAACAGGCTTCTTTGCACTCAGTGTGGTCATTCCCTGCCTTGGGCAGGTTGGGGGGTGGGGGCGCACAGGAAGCATCCCCTCTCCCACGCTGAGAAGGGGTAGGCTTCACAGGAGAGAGAGTGACTGAGATTTAAGGCAGAGAGGGAGGGACTTCTTGGTGGCTTAGGCCTGTAATCCTAGCACTCTGGGAGACCTAAGTGGGTGGATTGCCCAATTCAGGAGTTAGAGACCAGCCTGAGCTACAGCCAGACCCTGTCTCTAAAAATAGCTGGGTATTATGGTAAGCACCTATAGTCCCAGCTACTCAGGAGGCTGAGGCAAGAGAACCACTTGAGCCCAAGAGTTTGAGGTTGCTGTGAGCTTTGACACCAGAGTACTCTACAGAGGGTGACAAAGTGAAACTTCGTCTCAAAAAACAAGTGCCTGTAGCTCAGCAGCTAGGGCACCAGACATATACACCAGAGCTGGAGGGCTTGAATCCAGCCCAGACCTGTCAAACAACAATGACAACTACAACCAAAAAATATCTGGGTGTTGTGGCAGATGCCTGAAGTCCTAGCTATTTGGTAGGCTGAGGCAAGAGAGTCACTTAAGCCCAAGAGTTTGAGGTTGCTGTGAGCTATGACGTCACAGCACTCTACCGAGGGCAACAAAGTGAGACTGTCTCAAAAAAAAAACAAAAACAAAAAAAACAGCAGAGAAGGAGAAAGCTTTCTCTCCTGTCCAATGCTGACCGCCACCCCCAAGTCCCCTTTCTGCCCCCGGCTCTGGTGTTCAGTCAAGAGGAACCTTTAGTTCCTTTTTTGACCTGTGAGGATGAGAAGTGGGGGAGGCATCTCTTGCTCCTGCCTTCCTCCCTAGAGCTAGGGACACCTCACCATCCCTAGCTCCTTTCAGCAGCATCTTGGTCCAGCTTGGGACAGATGAGATTTCTACAGGGGCCTTACACAAGTACCCCCTCTTTCTGCCTTGCCTCCCCCACTTGAGTGGCACCCTTCCTCTATCTGTGCCCTCTCTTCAGCTTCTCCAGTTTCCAGCCACGTCCCTCCAGCATTTGCCCTTTGGCCACATACCCCGGCAGGCAGCAGACAGCAAGAAGAGGAAGATGGTGGCTTGCAGACCTTGGAGGACGCCCGGACCCCCAGCCATCTTCTCCCAGTGGGTTGGTTTGTCTGGGTTGCAGCAGTCCTGGGGTAACAAATCCCACCCTAGACCCCGCCCCACTTCCTGCCCAGCCTTGCCGGAGATGGGCTCCACTGGCCTTTTGGCTGTCAGGCCTGGGGGCAGCCCCTGCCATATGCTTCAGGCTGTAAGCACTGAGGAACTGTTCCCTGCACCTGCAGTGGCCACAATTCCCCTGAGGGGTGGCTGTGTGGGGGTGGGGGAGAGGCTGGGTCAAGGCCTGGCTCTGTCACTGATGAGTTTCGGAAGGAACCTTGAGGGAGCCACAGTTTTAGGTGTCTGCTGCAGGCAGGGTGATGGTTCTGCTCTTGATCTCTACCCACCTCTGGCTTGGGCAAAACTTGTCCCCTCTCTGACCCTCTGGTTTCCTTGATTCTTGGGGTTGGAAACAAAGATTTAAGAAGTTGTTGCATGCACAGCACTGACCACAGGGCAGGGCCCTCAGTAAATGTTTGTCACTATCTATGATCACAAGGAATATACTATAAGCAGGCTTCCAGGTGGTCATTTCCCTCCTCCCAGCCTTGGTATTATTTTTATCTATTTTTTAATTAATTAATTAATTTAGAGACAGAGTCTCACTCTGTTGCCCAAGTTAGAGTGCCATGGCATCATCATAGCTCACAGCAACCTCAAATTCCTGGGTTTAAGCAATCTTGCCTCAGCCTCCCTCCTGAGTAGCTGGGTCTACAGACACCTGCCAGGACATCTGGCTAGTTTTTCTATTTTTAGTAGAGATGGGTCTCACTCTTGCTCTGGAAGGCTGGTCTGGAACTCCTGAGCTCAGGCAATACACCTGCCTCAGCCTTCCAGAGTGCTAGGATTATAAATATTGGGTTTTTTACATCTGGACAAAATAGGTCAATCCCCCATTTAACAAAGCAAGAAACTGAGGCCCAGAGAGGAAAGGCTGTCACTTGCCCAGTGCCAAGCAGGGATCCAGTCACCTTTGTGTGACTCCCAGGTTCCTTTGAGCCTGTCATTTGAGGCCAGGTAGGAGGGAAGTGGGGAGGGTGGGGTTGTGGAGATATTTGTGAGCAGTTGGGGGACCTTCACACACATGCACACAAGACACATGAACAAAAGTTCATTGCAGGCTAGGCGCCTGTAGCATAGGGGCAGCCACATAAAACACCAAGGCTGGTGGGTTCAAACCCAGTCTGGGCCAGCTAAACAGCAATGGCAACTGTAACAAAAAATAGCCAGGCATTGTGGAGGGCACCTGTAGTCCCAGCTACCTGGGAGCTGAGGCAAGAGAATCACTTAAGCCCTAGAGTTTGAGGTTGCTGTGAGCTGTGATGCCGTGACACTCTACCAAGGGTGACATAGTGAAACTCTGTCTCAAAAAAAAAAAGTTCATTGCAGTGGGTTTTTTGGTAGCAAAAACTCTCATTTACAGGAGAACACATGCATAAATTGTGGCAGAGGCAGCCAACAGAATATAGTGTAGGGAAAGTGTCCATCTGGTTGCATCTCAGAAACAATATAAACATGAAGGAAAAAATACTATAGCATGAGATGGCTGACTTATTTTCAAAAGACAAAACAGCACCGTGTGCTGCTTAGGGACACATTGGGGGAGTGAAAAGGACGGGCTGGTAAAGGGCAAGAGGGCTTTTGTGTATTTTGGTTTTATTTCCTGTTGCTTTTTAAACTGAGTGGTGGATTCATAGGTTTTTCTTATACTATTGTGAGTACTGCTTTGCATGCCTGAAATATTTCATTATTTTAAAAAAGTGCAACTGTCATCCACACAGAAGAGCACGGGCTTCAAGGGTTCTGGGTCCCTGGGTTTACATCTCAGCTCCGCCAGGCTGACAGGTCATCTGAGCCTGTTTCTTCTCCTGTAACATGGGTATAATTTCCCCACTCTGAGATGAGGTGAGGATATTCTGAAGTGGCCTAGCATGGGACCTCGGAAACAGTTCCCCTTCTCTGGTCCTGGGGACCATTGTCCCACCCATTGGGCTGGGTGACAGGTCCTCAAACTGTGTGCTTCAGTTCCTCCTCCTGATTCCCTCCAGGAATAAGCCTGGCTCCAGACCTGGAAGCCCCAGGACTTCACCTTCTTTGGCATAGTTCAGCAACTGAATCTGTTTCTAGGCCCTCGGCTGCCCCCCAGCGGCCGCCAGATTGCAGGCCCTACAGATGTCCATCCAGGTATCTCCACTGAGCCTGGCCCCACACAAACTAGATGCTTGGTCTGAAGTTCTGTCAACTTTGGCAATTACTTTCATCTTCAGTGGTCAAAGGGGCAAACTGGCCCACAACTAGCATGTATATGTCTGGGGAATAACCCTTTGGGTGTTTCCCACACTTGAGGCAGAGATCTGTAACATTTAGGATCAGGGCCATCACACACTTGCTTGGTTCCAAATGATGGCCCTGCCACCCCATAGCCATGGGACAAGGATATCATCCATCATGACCTATTTTCCATCTCTAATATGTGGGTGGCTTGGGGCACCTTCACGATTGCAGAGTGTAAAATGGCACTTGTAAAGAGTCTGGCTTTTTATGTTACAAATCTTTCAGCCCTCACAACTTCTAAGCTGGGAGGGGTGGCTTCATTCCCCAGTGGGTGTAGGGCCTGCTGGCCTTGATACTTTCGATTTTACCAACATTTTGGTTTTAATCCTGGTTCATAGCAACTGGTTGTCTACTGGGAGTGCCGCTCTGAGCCAAAGTTCACCATGGTATCTTGTTGAATCCCTTAGGAGCAAGCAGTTACATGAGGGTCAGAGGTGGAGTAAAGTATACAGGGGTTCACAGGACTAGGGGCAGAGCTAGAATTTGAACCCAAGTTTGGAAGTAGGTCAGATGTCAGTAATAATTTGTGCGTAGAGAAAAGGGGACTTAAAGGCTTAGCATATGTAGTCTGTCCGAGCTGGGAAGCAGGTCTGGTCCCATGCAGTGGTGGGATGCCCTTTGCTAGCTTCTCTCTCTGGGGTTGGATGCCACACACTGGATGCCATTTCGATCCCCTGCTGCAAGCAGAAGCCCAATGACAGGCCAAGGTCTTGCCCCACCTACATCAAGAGCTAACTGTGCAAGAGCCTGCTCCCTCCACCACTCTTGGGTGGGCTTAAGGCCATTCTGACCTCAAAAGGTGAAAGCACAAGCAGGCCCACGGTGCTCATGTACGTCAAAGAAACAAGGTGACCATAAGGGACCACTGGAGGTGAGAGCTGTCTGCCTCTCTGCACCTCTTTTTTTATTCCAGGACAATCCACCCTGGCAGTGACCACTCTTAAGTTACTCCTTTTTCTTACTTTCTGAAAAATTGCAAAGACAGGATGTTCAAGAGGCACAAGGGCCCTGGAGGAGTCCTATCTTGCCCATCCGGGGAGCAATTGGGAAGGTGCTAGCAGGTGCTGTGCACACAGCCATCCAGGGATCCCTGTACCCCCAAGGGAATGGAAATGGAGGAAGTGCTTCTTCCTTATACCTCCAAAGAGCAGCCAATCAAGAGACCCAGACCAGGATTACGAATGAGGCAATTTATTAACCCAGCATCATTTGTTCTAATGCTTCTTGTTGGCAGCTGCCACCTGTGGGAAAAAAATAGAATAATTAAGAACTATGGGGTCTCTGTGGAGACATGTGTTAACAGCTACCTACTACCCACCCAGCAGGACCTGGGCATCCTGACTAGTAAACTGGGACCCCAGAGATTAGTGGTGAGTCAAGTCCAACTCTTGTCCACAGCCCTGTGCAAGGGGAAGGCCAAATATTAGCACTGATGTCTGTGCCAGGCCTCAGTGTGCCTGGACGATCTTTCTCCTTCCAGGTCATCCCTAACTCCCACAGGCTGACATTGTCCATGCCTCCTAAGAGGCCTGTGTCAAATGACACAGAAACAAAACCAGTGTCAAGCTCATGCCAGGCCCTGGGAGATCCTGCTGTACTGCAGCTCTGACTTCTCAACTACCACCTGAATTGGGCAGAGTGGGTCTCTACAGACAGGGAGCCGATGGCTCCAGAGGCAAAGCCACTTTTCCTTAAGGTGTCAGATAGCCAGAATCTGGATGGAGATGTGGATTCTGGGGCCTAAACTAGGCTGCCTCCCCTATCTCCATCTCTCCCAATCTGCCTCCTTCTGATGCTCAGTAAGCATGAAGCATAAGCCAGAAGGAGCACTGCAGCCAGAATCTGTAAGTAGCCTGATCAGGGAAGAGGCAGTCACATGTGCGGGTGCAGCTATGTACAATGCAGATGCCAGGTGGTGCCCTGGGCCTGGGTTCCTTCTAGTGCAGCACCCAGATGTTCAAGCAGCTTCATTAGGAAAGCCAGTCAGAAATGTCCTTTCTCCTGCCCCCCAGGAAGCCGTCCTCTGAACCCCACCACCCTGGGCTGTGCCTCCTAGGCAAAGCACAGGCTTTGGAAAGGCACAGTGACTAAGGGAGCCAGCCCTGGCCCATACATAGCCCTTACCTGTCCGGCAATTCTGTCCAGATCTCTCTGTCCCTGAGGTGTCAATTTGCGGCCCCTGCAGGAGGGAAGGATCATGTAATCCCCCGTGAACTCAGGTTTTCAGCTCCTTATCCCCTGGTCACAAGCCAGGCCTCCCAAGAAGGCACCTAGCTATGGAACTACACGATGTCAGCCAAGTCCCCACTGAGGGTCCCAGCTGACTGCATTCTAAGGAGCTGGGAGCAGGAGTGGGAGTCCCCCTGAGAGCTGATGGGGGTGTTGTTTGTGCAAGCATTAGATCAAAGCCCCGAAAAATCAATTGGGAAAAGTTAACGAGCAGGCTAATGAAAGTGGACAGTCACTAAATTACCTTCCTGGAGCCTAGAGTAGTCAGCCAGAGGTCGGGGTGAGGCCCTCCACTGTTCGCTTTTCTGCAGAATCCCCTGCCTGAGAGGTCTGAGGGGCAGGAGCTGACTATGCAGGACAGACCCTGCACCTCTACTCATGGAGGACAGTGGTGGTTGGTACCCAGTAACTGTTACAGGTAACCCGTGGGCACCAACCATCTGGCCCCAAAGCCCCTCCATCAACCCAGGCTTTCCTACCCTGCTTACCCATCTTGGTCCTTTTCCACCATTTTCAGCCCCTCCAGGGCTTGAAGGACCCGGCGGGCCACACTCTTGGAGCCGCGGCTGAAGTGGCTGGGCATAACGCCATTTCTCTGACGCCCCCCATAGATCTTGGTCATGGAGCCAACCCCAGCACCGCCCCGGAGGTACAAGTGCCGTGCTGTGGAAGCTGGGGAAATGAAAGGGAGACTTGAGGCTGTTTTCCAGGCAGACAAGTCTGCTTTCCATAGCTGAGGGCTTGTTCAAGGACACACATAATTCCACATGTGTGTATAAACAGTTAATTCTCACCATCTTACCCTTAGTAGAGTGACATGGCGTCACAGGTCACAGCAACCTCCAACTCTTGGGCTTAAGCAATTCTCTTGCCTCAGCCTCCCAAGTAGCTGGGACTACAGGTGCCCGCCACAATACCTGGTTATTTTTGTTGTTGTAGTTGTCGTTGTTTGGCAGGCTTGGGCTGAGTTTGAACCCACCAGCTCTGGTGTATATGGCTGGCACCCTAGCCACTGAGCTATAGGCACCGAGGCAATTCTCACCATCTTAAAAGGAGAGAATCAAAAACCACACAAGACCCAGTACCTGATAGGTCCCTCTTCCTGCCAATTCCTAGCTGGCTCTCCCATGGCCCTATGCTCTGGATGGGCACCCCTCCTTCAAGATTGGTTAATGGTATTATAGCCTTAGCAGGGCTGCTGTGAGGTTGAACATGAGACAAAGCCTATGTTCAGGAAGGGATTCTGGTTTACTCCTTCAGAAGCTGTGACCATCTCCAGGTACCCCAAAGAGACAGGACAGTGGAGAAGGGACCTATTGCCAGAGTGTAACTCTATGGGTCTCTTCTTTCTGGAGGGCTCAGGGTAACACCAGGGGCAGGACAGAAATCCTCTGCAGTATGAGCTCCCACCTTCAAGTGTATATCACTCCCCATGGACATGGGGTTATTGTCCCTCGACTGGCTTGCTTGAGTGAGTCCCTGGTGTACACTGGGCAGCTTCCCTGCCTGTAAGGCAGGCTCCAATAAGACCCAGCTGAAGATGCTAGCCCCTCAGTAACACTCATGTCTGCTGGGCCCTATGACAAATGCTTCCCACATATTCTCCTTATGTAATGAGGTGGCCTCAGGAGCTAGAGTGATGGTGTGGCCTTAGACAAGCCACCTAACCTCACTTGAGGACTAGGAGTAACAGTCCTTTGTCCCTCTGTTACCTTGAGGACTGAATAGGTATGTGTCATGTGCTACTCTCCTTTACAGAAAGAGAATGTGAAGCTCTAGAGGGTACTTGCTGGCTACCCATCACTCAGCTCTGGAGGGACACCCTTGCTCTGGCACCATGTTTGAAGGCACCACGATATGGGAAATACCCACCCTTCAGCCATCACATGGTCCTGCCTGACTGGGGAGCACAGGGCAGGATTCTGGTTTATCCCTGCGGACCAAAGACCAGCAAGTGACCTCTCTCCTCTAGTTCTGAAGATCCAGTAAGGGAACTGGGGATCCACTTGCCTAGAAACCACAAACAGTCGGGTGCCAGACAGTGCCATGAGTATGTGCTAGGATGGGACTGACCATGTGAGTTGAGCCGTCCCTGCATACTTGTTCCTAGCCCCCTCCTGCCCTGAGATCATCTCCAGATACAGTCAGCCCTCTGTAGGACATATTCTACCAATCACAGCTCAAATATATCCAGGGGGGAGAAAAATACAACAACCCAAACCACACAGCATTTACATTATATTAGTTATTAAAAGTAACCTAGAAAAGTACCCAAGAGGATGTGCATAGGTTTTATGCAAATACCATACAATTTTGATGTAAGAATAAACATTCTGAGGATTTCAGTAGCAAGGGTCACCGTGGAATCAGTCTCCCCACTGATACTGACACTGAAGGACAATACAACCATGCTCTGCTAGGGGTGGGAAGTGCAGCCCTATCACGGTTTTACTGCCTCTGCCCTCTGCTAACTTAAAAACCACCCCCCTGGCTTGGTGCCTGTAGCACAGTGGTTATGGCGCTGGTCATATACACCTAGGCTGGTAGGTTCAAACCCAGACTGGCCCAGCTATAACAAAAAAATAGCCGGGTGTTGTGGCAGGCGCCTGTAGTCCCAGCTACTTGGGAGGCTGAGGCAAGAGTATTGCTTAAGCCCAAGAATTTGAGGTTGCTGTGAGCTGTGCCACCATGGCACTCTACTGAGGGCAATAGAGTAAGACTCTGTCTCAAAAAAAGAAACCAAACCCAAAACACCTCATCCTCCTTAGTTCTTTCCATCTCCACTTTACCCAAGGGCTTACCTCCTACTTGATTGCCTTGGGACTTCTCATTCCCATGGCCCTACCCCTGGACCAGGCATTAAGTCTCCCCATCCCTGCCAGGACCAAACTGACTTGTTATAAACCATCTCCCACAATCTGCCAGGAGAGTGACAGGGACATTACCGGAAACCTATCCTTTAAAGACTAGCTCAATTGTCTGATGCTGAGGTGCGCTGAGTGCTCAGAGCTCAGCCCAGTCTTGGCCTGGACTTTGGGAAGAGGTAGCCATGCTCTGAGCTTCCAGGCAGACAGTGGTTTGAGTCCCAGCACCCCTCATCAGCAATACCATGAAACCAAGCCTTCCTTCAGGCAGATCGTGCAGCAGTGCCAAAGGAGATGAATTATTTAACCTTGAGGACAGGAATTGGCTGAGAATAAGCGCCAATAAAATCTATTCGCTTCTTCAATGGGGACTTAAATTTTTTCTTAATGTCATTGAGGTCACCTTAGATAGTATGACAGCAAGCCAGGTGCTATCACAAACAGCTTCTCCTGCCATGTCCCCAGGAAGGCAACCCAGTTCTCTCCAGGAAACCCACTCAGAATTGCAAAGCAGGGGCCATGCAGGCCACCCCCATCTACTCTCCTGTTCAGTCCACAGTCAAAGGGAACAGCTCTGCACTTGAGCACATGAGTTGACCAAGTAACAATAAGCAAGACTTCTCAAGAGTTACCATAGCTCAGTATTCCAGCAATTTATTCCAAGTTCAGATTAGTGGCCTCATCCTGACCTACTGAGTTAAAAAGAAGAGGAAGAAACCCTCCCACATACTCTGACAGACATGAGAAACACTACCCTGACCCCAATTTATTCCTTAATGCACTCCTGAGATACCCTCATGCCTTCTACCAACAGACTTCCCAAGTGAGCGTCCAGCATCGTGCAGCAGAGATGGACCTGCCAACACTCTACAATAAATGCTTCGAGACATCCCTCTTCAGTTTCTCCCAGCCAGACAGATGCCCATCAAGACACCACACTGGACTCTCTTCTCATTCAGTGCTCCACTGCACCATACTTCCCTACCTCCCTTGAGCAACAACCAAGCCTCCACTTTCCTGACACATGTTCTTTCCATCTCTACCTCAGCCCTAGCTCTAACCCTTACACCACTGCCTTGGGACTTCTTACTCCTATGGCTCTGCCCCATTCACAGACCATGCTCAGGAGGGCTTGGTCTTCTGCTGTGGGCCCCCCTTTATCCTCACACCCTAAGATCAAGATGAATCAACTTTACACGGGTTTCTACATGCCCCCATGATTCTCAGAATCATGCCCCAGAAGAAAAAGGCAACACAGATGATTGCCTAGTTTTACACAGTCAGCCTGTAAAGCCCCCCTCTGTACTTCAGCTTTCTCTTCAGTAAAATGCTACTGTGACTACAACTTGTACACTGACTGCCAAACCAGACGTGAGCACGTTAGATTCTGGAAAAAAAAAACCCAAAGCTACTGAACTTCTCCTGTAAAGATTGAGATAGTTTTTAAGTATGTTGGGGCCTACAGGCGACAGGCTCTGCCACAACTCTGCCCTTGTGCACATGCACACATGAGTAACAAGCCTCTGGACTAGAACCCAAACACTTGGTGCCTTTGGGGCAGATGAGAAGTGAGGTCAAAAAGGGACCTTTGGGAACCTCAAGTAAGGGAGACTAGCAGTCAGGTGGAGGGGCATATCCCAAGTGAGATGACAGGAAGGAGTCACAGCAACTGTAAAAATGACCAACATAAGTACCTAGGTTTCTTATCTCAGATCTTGATCCCCTTTCTTAATCTCTCCCCACCTTAAAAAGTCTGAAAATTCCTGCCAAGCAAAGACAAGCTGAAGTCCTCTCCAAGTGCTGTCAAGTGTGGGTAGATTATGGGATCACTAGCTGACAATACTGGTCCTTTCTCTACCTTTCTGACTGATATCTGTGAATACCGATACTGTGAAACAGATATAACCAGTCCTATTTTGGAGGGTGTCTTTTTTTTTTTTTTTTAATAGTTTTTACAGTTCTTGGCCAGGGCTGGGTTTGAACCCACCATCTCCGGCATATGGGGCCAGTGCCCTACTCTTTTGAGCCACAGGTACTGCCCTATTTTGGAGGTTTTTGATTATGTGCAGATAATGCAGAACATGCATGCATCCCACCAAATGAAAAAAGGCCATTAAATTTTTTTTTTTTTTTTTTTTGCAGTCTTTTGCTGGGGGTAGGCTTGAACCCACCACCTCCAGCATATGGGGCCAGCACCCTACTCCTCTGAGCCACAGGCACCGCCCCTAACACTCCCCCCCCCCTTTGTTTACAGTTCGGCTGGGGTCAGGTTTGAACCCTCCACCCTCAGTATATGGGGCCAGCGCCTGACTCATTGAACCACAGGCACCGCCTGGCCATTAGATTCTTAATTCTAGACCACAAACTGCCTTGACCTACTGACTCTTGGAGGCACTGACAAATAACACTCAGGATCAGGTAGCCTTGACCACCAAGACAGGTAGAGAGGGTGTGTTTCATCCAGACCTCATCACTGTTGTGTGCCCAAGTAAGTCACCTTCATCAGTCCCATTTTCTTTCTAAAAATACAGTGGTGAGGATGGGCACAGTGGCTCACACTTATAAGCTTATCACTCTGAGAGGCCAAGGTGGGAGGATCCCTTAAGCTCAGAGTTTGAGACCAGCCTGAGCAAGAGTAAGACCCTGTCTCTACTAATAATACAAAAAAATTAGCCTGGCATGATGGCTTGTCTATAGTCCTAGCTACTTGCCTGGCTGAGGCAGGAGGACTGCTTAAGTCTAGTAGTCTGGGGTTGCTGTGAGCTAGGCTGACTACATGGCACTCTAGCCTGGGGAACAAAGTGAGACTGTCTTAAAAAGGGGAGGGGGGGGCGGCGCCTGTGGCTCAGTGGGTAGGGCGCCGGACCCATATACTGAGGGTAGTGGGTTCAAACCCGGCCCCGGCCAAACTGCAACCAAAAAAAATAGCCGGGCGTTGTGGCAGGTGCCTGTAGTCCCAGCTACTTGGGAGGCTGAGGCAAGAGAATCGCCTAAGCCCAGGAGTTGGAGGTTGCTGTGAGCTGTGTGATGCCATGGCACTCTACCAAGGGCGATAAAGTGAGACTCTGTCTCTACAAAAAAAAAAAAAAAAAAGGGAGGGGGGAAGTGATGAGTAGGCGAATATGCTATCAACCCTAACTTACCTCATAGAGGCCAGAGGCTATGGCCGAATCATGTTGCCCAGTCCAAGAGCTAAACAGAGGGAATGCACCAACAATCTACAAAGTGCTTCATGTTCTGAAGTTCTGGGCATCTTGTACCAAGGTCAGCTCTTCTAGAGTTTTGCCAATTCCCAAACTTTTTCCACCTATTCCCTAGATGGAGCCCCTACTTCACAGGGAAAGTTTTAAGATTGAAGAGAGCAAAGCCCCTTGCACTGACATTCTCACTCTGTCACTCCATGAGTGTGACAGGTTACTGAACCATGAAACGTCAAGACAGGTAAGAGCCAGCACTGTGTAGTCAGAAACTATTTAAACCATTACCAGAAAATTGAAAGGATGAGAGAGGGAGTGAGCAAGAGATCACAGGGCCGTAAAGTCACCATAAAGTCAGCAAGTTTTATTTTGAGCACTTGGGAATCATGCCAAGATTTATAGAACAGAAAAATGACCTGGCCATATCACCCACCACTTAGTGAGAAAACACCTTGTTAGGAAGAGGCTAGCATGATAGTTTGAGCAACAAGACAAGTGACTTGAAATGGCTTAGAATAAGATAGTCATATTTGTAAGCACTTTGGACTTAATCAATCCCTCACAATAATCCTGTATGGGTAGGGTCATCAGCCCTACTTTAGAGATGAAGAAACAGAGGCACAGGCAAGTTAACTACCCTAAGATCACACAGCTAGTTAAGTGGTGGAGACGGGTTTTAATTCAGGAAGCACAACTCTGCAAATACAGAAAGGATGCTGCCTCTGTAAAATGAAAAACATCTAAGCAGAATATGAACATGTTTGCCCCTGAGCTTCCCTTGAGGCTCACTCAAAACCAGGTCCTCTTACAAGGCTGTTAGAATGGAAGAACAGTTTGGAACAAGAGGTTACTGAATGTTAAATCACTCAAAGCGCGGTGCCACAAAAGGGTTCTCCTCCTACTGCAACCTTGGGAGCAAGGAAAAGAGTTCCCAGAGGAGACAAGTCTGTGCTACTAGGGGAGGGCTGGTTCAGCTCCTACTCTCTAGCCAAGGGGCCAAGTTCCTTACCAGCGCGTGTGTAGAACCAGTTCTCATCATAGGGAGCAAGCTCCTTATGCTTGGCCAACTTGACTGTGTCCACCCATTCGGGTACTTTCAGCTTCCCGGACCTGGGACCAAGACAAGGAAATAGGCACAATTCTGGAACCTCTACAAATGCCCTGACACTCTCCTACCCCCAACACAACTGTAGATTCACAAGAACCCGATGTGTCCCAGGATACAAATAAAAAGGCTGAAACCAAGACACAATCCACGCCTTATGCAGAAAGGACAGACAAACATTGGAGCTCAGGAACAGGTAAAAGCGATAGCCGCCATCCACTAGGAAACTCAGCCCCCAAACTCACTTTTTGAGGAAGGCTGCCAGAGCTCTGACGAACTCCTGCTGGTTAACGTCTTTTACAGTAACTCCAGGCATCTGCGGGGTAAGGTCAAGCATGTGAACGCAAGGCCTCGTGGAGACCACTGACAACAGGACCCACCCACTGCTTTCGCTCCAACAAATCCTTAACCGCGGCACCCCGTTACTTCCCAAGGCCTTTGAACTTCGGGCCCCAGCTCCGGAGGCTGAGACAGCGTTCACCAACCCAAGATCTCTATGGGTCGCATGAACACAATCGGGTCTCCGTTTGTTTAGATCTTACGCGACCCACTCCTCAGGCCCCAGACTCTGGGCTACCCACGCATCTCGCTGCTGCCCACCAGGCCCACCCTCGGTTCCTGAATCGCGCTGACCGGGCATGTCCGGGCCTGCCGCTCGCACGTGGCCGCGGATCCAGGGGGAGGGACGGCCTCGGCTGGGCCTCGGGGCCCTCAGGGACGCGCTGCCGGGTCTGAGGGTCCGGCCTAGAAGCCTCGCGCCCAGTTCACTCCGCAGCACTCGCTTACCGTGCGGCCTCCGCGCTGCCAGCCAGGGGAAAGGGAACGACGGGGTTTCCCGGGCGCACAAGTCGGGCGTCAGATCTCGCGATAGTTTCAGTGCTCGCGAGAGCGGGATTAGTGTCAGGCGGCTCCGCCTTTCTCAGGGCAAATGTGGCTTCGTTTCCGCCTGAGGGGAGGGTGTGTAGTGAAGGATGGAGAGGCAATGGAAAAGGTCTGTTTCTTCTCCGCCCTTCCTTTTTCCACAGCGTAGTAAAGAACACGAGCACCTCTGTTCTGAACTGGGGTAGCTTAGCTTCGTTTTGCGTCGTTGGTGGCTGGAAAGAACCATGATGGCGGAAGTACGGAGGAATCTGATAGAAAGAGGCCTGGCCACAGACGGCGCCTCCAGAAGTGTGGAAATGGATTTTACCTGGGCGGAAGTGGGAGTAGTAAGGGCGGAACTCTGATGGGGAACAGAAGGAAAGGGCAAGAAAGAAATGTGGCCACCATCTTCGGGGTAGTGCGAGAGCGGAAGACGGAAGCCCCACCCTTTTTAGGGCGGAAGTTGCTTCAGGACGGCTCGGCCGGAATAGGACTGAGGCGCTTGAGGTAGGGAGGAGATGAGGGCAGGGACCGAAAGGCAGAGGCGGGATCTTTGGAGAAGTTAGTTAAGGTTTGCGTTCTGGTATCTGTATGTGTGAGCTCAGACTATTTGGATTTGTCTGCCCCGCTAACCTGTGTAGCATTAGGCACTCTGTTTTCTCTTTCAGGGCTCAGGCTCACTATTAAAAAAAAAAAAAAAAAGACACTGAGATCCTTATCATTTCCCATTTTATGTGACTGCTCCTGTGTATGGTTCTGAAAGGACAGCCTTGCTTGCTAGCGAAATAACAGAAAGAATATTAACACATAGTTTCTCAATAAGGGCTAAGATCAGCTCTTTTGCCGACAAATACCTCCCTTAGTTCTGTTTTCACAATATCTAAAGAGAGCAGACAGAAAAGAAAACGTGAATATTTTTACAGTCGCTAAACTTAGTGATTAAAACCTGCGTTTTAGAAATCTGGTTTTACAGCCTTGAGGAATTCTTGGGCGGACAAGAACAAACAGCAGGGGGCAGGGAGCGAGCTACACACCTCGGTTCCTGCTCCAGAGGCAGAGTCAATGAGAAGAAGGCAATCATCAGTGATGATGGAGTCAGTGATAAGTCTAACTCCAAAGGGAAGGCAGCCTGCTTCTGTAATCAGCTTGCCCCCGAGAGAAGAGGGGATGCAGCAGTTCACATTACCCTGTTAATTTGGCTACAGCTATAAATCTTCTTCACCCCCTAAATAAAAAGACTGATTGAATAGCTGATTTTCTAGCCCAGCACACTCTCCCTCTTTCTCCTCTGTGCTGGCCTTTTTCCAGTAAAATAAACTTTTCTTTCTTTCTGTCCTCAGTCTTTATCTGAAGAGGAGATTTCTCTCAAAACTCACATGCACTAGCTCACACGCTAACAGTTGTGTCACCTATTCCAGCAATGTGTTTTTTTTTTTAGTGACTGCTCTGTGCCAGGCAAGTTTATCCTGTGACTAGTCCTGTAGTAGTTCATTCATGATCTCATTTAATTCTTTTTTTTTTTTTTTTTTTGAGACAGAGTCTGAAGCTGTCACTCTGGGTAGAGTGCTGTGAAATCACAGCTCACAGCAACCTCCAACTCCTGGGCTCAAGCGATTCTCCTGCCTCCGCCTCCCAAGTAGCTGGGATTACAGGTGCCTGCCACAACGCCCGGCTATTTTTTTGGTTGCAGCCATCATTGTTGTTTGGCGGGCCTGGGTTGGATTCCAACCCACCAGCTTAGGGGTATGTGGCTGGCGCCTTACCCGCTTGAGCCATAGGCGCCGAGCCTCATTTAATTCTTCTAAGGCCCAGCCAGGATTAAAAGAACGGGAGAGACACCCCTGTGGTCCAATAAAATTATGCCAACTTGCTGCAAAAAGGAAACACATGTGTGTAGCTATTTTCTTATGTTGGAAAGACAAAGTTTATTTGTTTTTTATTTATTCATTTATTTATTTTGAGACAGAGTCTCACTTTGTCACTCTCGGTAGAGAACTGTGGCATGAGCTCAAAGCAACTTCAGACTCATGGGCTAAAGCAATTCTTTTTCCTCAGCCTTCTGAGTAGCTGAGATTACAAGTACTTGCCACAATGCCCGGCTACTTTTAAAGGTGAGGTCACCCTCTATTCAGGCTGGTCGGTTGTTTTTTTGAGACAGAGTCTCATTTGGTCACTCTTGGTAGAGTGCTGTGGCGTCTTTTTTTTTTTTTTTTTTGTAGAGACAGAGTCTCACTGCCCTTGGTAGAGCGCCATGACGTCATAGGACTCACAGCAACCTCCAGCTCTTGGGCTTCCGCGATTCTCCTGCCTCAGCCTCCCGAGCAGCTGGGACTATGGGCGCCCGCCACAACACCTGGCTATTTTTTTGTTACAGTTCGGCTGGGGCTGGGTTTGAACCCGCCACCCTCGCTAAATGGGGCTGGCGCCCTACTCACTGAGCCACAGGCGCCACCCTAGTGCTGTGGCGTCTTAGCTCACAGCAACCTCAAACTCTTGGGTTCGAGTGATCCTCTTGCTTCAGCCTCCCAAGTAGCTGGAACTACAGGTGCCTGCCACAACACCCAGCTATTTTTTAGAGATGGGGTCTCACTCTGGCTCAGGCTGGTCTCGAACCTGTGAGCTCAGGCAATCTACCCACTTCAGCCTCCCAAGTGCTGGGATTACAGGCGTGAGCCACCACCCCTGGTCTCAGGCTGGTCTTGAACTCAGCCTCCTAGAGTGCTGGGATTACAGTTGTGAGCTATCGTGCCTGGCACTATTTATTTATGAGAGAGAGTCTCAATCAGTTGCCCAGGCTAGCCTGCTGTGTTGTCATAGCTCACAGCAACCTTAAACTCCTGGGCTCAAGTGATCCTCTTGCCTCAGCCTCCAGAGTAGCTGGAACTACAGGCACCTGCCCCAATGCTCAGCTGGTTTTTCTATTTTTAGTGGAGACAGGTCTTGTCTTGCTCAGGCTGGTCTGAGGTCAAGGGATCCACATGCCTCAGCCTCCCAGAGTGCTAGGATGATAGGTGTGAGCCACTGCATCCAGCCTTTCTGCCACTTATTATTTAAGTTAACAAAATCCATTTCACAGTCTTATTAAAACTTGAGAATAGACTGGGCACTTGTAGCTCAAGCGGCTAAGGCGCCAGCCACATATACCAGAGCTGGCGAGTTTGAATTCAGCCAGGGCCTGCCAAACAACAACGACAACTATAACCAAAAAATAGCTGGGTGCTGTGGCAGGCACCTGTAGTCCCAGCTACTTGGGAGGCTGAGGCAAAAGAATTGCTTAAGTCCAGAAGTTGGAGGTTGCTGTGAGCTGTGATGCCACAGCGTTTTACCCAGGGCGAAAGCTTGAGGCTTTGTCTCAAAAAAAAAAAAAAAGACAAACAAAACAAACAAACAAAAAAAAAGCCCTTGAGAATAATTTTATTATCTCGTTTATTTTTTTCAGAACCAATATATATGTGTTTGACCATGTATTTGTTATGCATGCTTAACTGGAAACCACCATGTACTTAGACAATTTATGTTCACTTTTTATAATGTTAGTTCTGAGTCATTTACACGTAATTCATGAGTGAGTCAATTCACTAAATATTACTTTTTTTAAAAAAGAGAATTCTCCAGAGGAGAATGGAATGTTTCATCAAAGGAAGAGACAGTGTGAATATAGGATTTTAGGGGGTGAAACCTAGGTAAAATTTACATTAAGCAGAATCTTGATGGAATCAAGGCAAAGGAGTTAGATTATGCCTGGACTAGGAGCAAGCCCAGGATCCTGTTTCCTTTACAAGGTTAAGAAAAATATGCGATGTCTCCAAAAACCTCTCTGATGCTATCACCTTGGATGGAAATCATGACTGCTTCTCTGTGTCAAAGTGACTTAGACCTTCCAGGTAAGAGTGAGATTCTCACTATTGCTGTGCTTTTATTTATTTATTTATTTTTGCAGTTTTTGGCCCAGTCTGGGTTTGAACCTGCCACCTCTGGCATATGGGGCTGGCACCCTACTCCTTTAAGCCACAGGTGCCGCCCTACTGTGCTTTTAAAGAACAAACTTGTCACAGTCTATAATTTATTAATTATTATTAATTATTATTATTATTATTATTATTTGAGGCAGAGCCTCAAGCTGATGCCCTGGGTAGAGTTGCTGGGTAGAGCTCACAGCAATCTCCAACTCCTGGGCTTAGCAGATTCTCTTGCCTCAGTCTCCTGAGCAGCTGGAACTACAGGCACCTGCAACAATGCCTGGCTATTTTTTTGTTGCAGTTTGGCCGGGGCTGGATTTGAACCCTCCACCCTTGGTATATGGGGCTGGCACCCTACCCACTGAGCCAGAGGTGCCACCTGACTGCTTAATTTGATAAACTTATAAATAAGGCCAGGTGTGGTGGCTAATGTCTGTGATCTTGGCATTCTGGGATGCCAAGGTGGGTAGATCGCTTGAGCTCATGAGTTTGAGACCAGCCCGAGCAAGACAGAGACCTGTCTCTAAAAAAAAAAAAAAAAAAAAAAAAAATAATAACTGGGCATTCTAGTGGGCGCCTGTAGCCACTCAGCAGGCTGAGGCAAGAGGATCACTTGAGCCCAGGAGTTTGAGGTTTCTGTGAGCTGTGATACCACAGCACTCTACCAAGGGCAACAAAATGAGACTCTGTCTCAAAAAAACAAAGCAAAACCCCATAAACAGAGATTTTTTTTTTTTTTTCAGACAGAGTCTCCCTATGTCACCCTTGGTAGATTGCCATGGCATCACAGCTCACAGCAACCTCAAATTATTGGGCTTAAACAATTCTCTTGCCTCAGCCTCCCAAGTAGCTGGGACTACAGGCACCCACCACAACGCCCTGCTATTTTTTGGTTGCAATTGTCCTTGTTGTTTATCAGGCCCATCTGGGCTCGAACCCATCAGCTTTGATGTATGTGGCTGGTGCCCTACTTACCTACAGGCGCCGAGAGCATAAACAGAGATTTTAAAAATGGTTTGAGGCTGTAGTATATACAGACAATGAAATATTATTCAGCACTAAAAAAAAATGAACTATCAAGCTGTGAAAAGTCATAGAGGAACATTAAATATGGAAAGAAGCCAGTCTCTGAGATGCATACTGCATGATTCCAACAATATGACATTTTGGAAAAATGAAAAATTATAATGACAGGAAAAAGAATAGTGGTTATTAGGGGTTGAGAGGATAGAGGGATGAATAGGCATTTCAAGGAGGATTTTTAGGGCAACGACACTAATTCTCTGTAAAACTATTATAAGGGATACATGTCATTATATATTTTTCAAAATTGTTAGTATATAAAACATTAAGCATGTACCCTAATGTAAACCGTGGACTCGGGTGATAATACTGTGTTGATTGTAATAAGTGTACCACTTTGGTGTGGAAGGTTGTTAGAGAAAGGGATTGTGGGGGACCATATACAGAAACTCTCTGTACTTTCCACTCAATTTTGCTGTAAACCTAAAACTTCTCTAAGAAATAAACTATATTTTAGAAGTTGGTTTGAGGGGGCTGTGCCTGTGGCTCAGTGAGTAGGGCACTGGCCTCATATACTGAGGGTGGCAGGTTCGAACGTGGCCCCAGCCAAACTGCAAAAAATAGCTGGGTGCTGTGGTGGGCGCCTGTAGTCCCAGCTACTTGGGAGGCTGAGACAAGAGAATCGCCTAAGCCCAAGAGCTGGAGGGTGCTGTGAGCTGTGATGCTACAGCACTCTACTGAGGGTGATAAAGTGAGACTCTGTTTCTAAACAAAACAAAACAAAACAAAAAAATTGGTTTGAGGGCAGGAAGTTCGTGTTTTGATGGGGAGAAGGGGCAGCATTTTTATGTACCAGCTCAGTGAGAAAAAACTATTCCTAAGGAGCCAGACAGAGTGTATTTATGCAGTTATTTATTCTGAGCCCCTGAGAGGAACTGAAGGCAGGCCCTGTCCACTGAGAGTATTTATTCTTGGAGGGGAAGACAGATAAAGGCACTGCTCAGTGTGATCAGGGTGACCTAGGGCCCCTAAGGAACTCAAGGAACTCTGCCTGAAGGGCTTAACAGGGGGTGTTATTTTGAGTTAGGTGAAAAGGATGAATCTTGCTTTTGGGAAGAGTTCAGGGTCTTGTGAGGGTCTATGTAGGACAAACATATTTCAGGGACTGCAAAGCCAGCTACACAATGGACTGGAGGTGTAGAATGAGGCCTATGTGGACCAAACAATGAGCATCTGAGTATAGACTGGTGGCAATAAGTGGCAAGAAGTGGCTCTACATTGGACTAGAAGTGTGGTCAGGAATGGACCATGTTAATATAGGGCTGAAGTGGCTCTGCCCATGTAGCTCAGTGGTTAGGGTGCCTGCCACATACACTGGGGCTGGCAGGTTCTAGCAGGCCAGGGCCTGCTAGAAAACAATGACAACTACAATAACTCTGTCTCAAAAAAAGATAAAAGTTTTTTTGAGAAACACTCTTGTCTCATGTCTGTCTCCTAAAGTCCTGAACCTTTTACTCTATGCTTTAAAAAATCTATGAGCACAGGCTGTGCCTGTGGCTCAAAGGAGTAGGGCACCAGCCCCATATGCCAGAGGTGGTGGGTTCAAACCCAGCCCTGGCCAGAAGCTGCAATAAAAAAAAAAAAAATTATCTGTGAGCTGATTTGAGGCCTGGAAAAGAGAAGGAACCCCATTCTGATCTTTGTGTAGAATTTATCCCTAAAATACCTAGGCAAGTCACTTTATTTCTGTAAGCTTTTTCCTGATTTTTAAAAATTAATTATTTTTTTAAGAGACAGAGTTTCACTTTATTGCCCATGGTAGATTGCCCACTTTATTGCCTCACAGCAACCTCCAGCTCTTGGGCTTAGATGATTCTCTTGCCTCAGCCTCCCGAGTAGCTGGGACTACAGGCACCTGCCACAATGCCCAGCTATTTTTTTGTTGCAGTTTTGCCAGGGCTGGGTTCGAACCCACCACCCTTGGTATATGGGGCTAGCGCCCTACTCACTGAGCCACAGGCACTGCCCCTTTTTTTTCTGATTAGTAAAATGGGAATACGCATGAACAGGTTACAGTGTTGCTGTGAGGATATTTGTGAATCAAATACAGTGAGTACTCAAGAAGTGGTAATGATTGTCTCTGACCTTTTTTGGATCCTTCAAAACTTAGACACATCAACTGTCCTGGTTGATGAAAACCACATGATAAAGACTAACTTGATTTTTCCCTGTTCCAATTGTCTTCAGTTTCACCGTTTGAAAAATGTATGTTAGATTAGCATCAAGTTGGCATATCATTGGCCAAAGCTGGCTGGAAGATGTGTTTTATTTGGCCTATGTAGGATTTAAAGAAAACTGATCTAACACATGAAAATTAAGATGTTTTAATAGAAATCCAGTTTTCCAGTTTCTCTTAAAAAAATTAGAAGATGTTGCAACGCCAAGCTCATATTCCTGCCTGACAAAATCCACTAGAGACAAAAGGAGGTTTTCCTTGAGTAAGACATACATTTTTATTCTGCCAGGGTCCATCTGGCTTTCTTTTTTTCATATGATCATCTTGCCCATGTATGCATTTCAATTCGTGGCCCTCTAGACCTGCAGTCCCCAACCCCTGAGCTGTGGACTGGTTGTGTCCTGAAGAAACTGGGCTCCAGAGCAGGTAAGTGGCACAAGAGCTTATGAAGCTTCATCTGTATGTACAGCTGCTCCCCATCACTTGAATCACTGCCTGAGCTCTGCCTCCCGTCACATCAGGGGCAGCATTAGATTCTCATAGGAGCATGAACCCTAGTATAAACTGTGTGTGAGAGGGATTTAAGTTGCATACTCCTTATGAGTTTTTTTTTTTTTTTTTTTTTTTTGGTTAAAGATTATCATTGTATCACCCTGGGTAGAGTGCTGTGGCATCACAGCTCACAGCAACCTCCAACTCTTAGGCTTAAGTAATTCTCTTGCCTCAGCCTCCTGAGTAGCTGGGACTACAGGCACTCGCCACAACGCCCAGCTATTTTTTGGTTGCAGTTATCGTTGTTTAGCAGGCCCAGGCTGGGCTTGAACCCACCACCTTCGGTGTATGTGGCTGGCACCCGACTCACTGAGTTATGGGCACTGAGCCTACTTATGAGAATTTAATGCTCCCCTGTAGGCACAGGGGAGCATTAAAAAACCGTTAAAAAACCGTCTTCCATGAAACCAGTTGCTAGTGCCAAAAAAGGTGGGGACAACAGCTCTAGACAGTTGGAAACTGTGTAAACCTGGCACAGAGCACTCAATTACAGAATCAGTGAATCCCCCACTAATTCTTATCTGGCCAATATAAGAAAGTTTGTGTTTATATATGGTAGTTATTGAATAACTGATTTTCACTTAGAGAAGTCAATTAAACAAATCCTTTGTTAGGATAAACTAGGTTAGGCTGTGGTAATAAACAATCTCTGAGTCTCAGTGGCTTAAAACAACAAAGGTTTATTTCTTGCTTACTCACACACACCTGGGCACAGAGGAAATGCTCTCCTGTTTTCCATGCACAGACAGACAGGAGAGCATATGTATGTAAAGAATCATGGAGCCCTGGAACATGAACTCATAGAAAAACATATTTAGATACTGGGCAGCTTAAACTGCACAACTCTCTTTTTGGGAGGTTTTAAAAGTTCCCAGGACCCAAGAAGGGGTCTGAGAATACCCAGCTTTTGTCAAGGAAATGCCCACACTACAAAAGGAATGGAAAGCTAACGAAGCACCTGAAAGCTTTAAAAAAAAAAAAAAAAAAAAAGCCTAAAGCTTGTAGTGCATTAAATTCCATGCATACACCCGCAAGTGAAACACTAAACATGCAGGCTATCCACTCCCTGCCCCAGCAAGGCAGCTTCCACCTCTGGCTTCTAGCTCAGGAGAGAGATGGACCCCAGACGCCCAATATGCAGAGCAACGGCAGGGGCTGGGCTGGGTCGGAGAGGTGGGCCAACAGGCTGGAATCCTCTTCCTCCAGCAGGAGCTGTATATAGGCAGGAAGGAAAGGGGCAGGACCAGGTCACATCCTCTCCCCTCCCAACTGCCTGCCTTTTTACTCCATCCAGTTCACCCCTATCTGTGTTCACTTGATTTCTATGCAGACCTTCTCCTCGCTGATTTTCCCACTCCAGTCTTGCCTCCTCCAATCCCTATCAAAGCCACAATACTTGTTTTTCTAAATCTCAGAGTCTCTGAATTTGTTGCTGCTTTAGCTCAGAAACATTCCCTAACTCCCCTTCACATACAGTTGCTGGTTGAGGCTCCTAGGCCTGGCATGCCAGATCTCCATGTTTGGAAGCCTCTCCAGCCTCATCTCCCTCTGTTCCATCAGTTTCACCAGCCCAGCCTTCCTCACCCGCTATTTGGACAGGGGAATTCTCAGCTTTCCTCTGTCACCCTAGGTGTTTCTCTCTCTTTAAGCTTCCTCCAGGTTTTTGGCTGAGCCTTGTAAAGGTATTCTGGTTCCTCAACCAAAATGGAAGCTTCTTGAAGGCAGTTAATCAGACTTCCTTCCATGACAGACCCTTGTTACCTCTTCAGCCCCTCTCTGGACTTCAGCAGACAAGTTGGGTCTAGAGCAGCAGTTCTCAACCTGTGGGTCGCAACCCCTTGGGGGGGGGGGAGTTTGTAACAATGAAAATACATCCTGCATATCAGATATTTTCATTACAATTCATAACAGTAGCAAAATTACAGTTATGAAGTAGCAACGAAAATAATTTTATGGTTGGGGATCACTATAACATGAAGAACTGTATTAAAGGGTCGTGGCATTAGAAAGGTTGAGAACCAGTGGTCTAGAGTGAGCTTTGGGCTGGAGTCAAGAGACCAGGGTCTCAGATGGCACCTGTGGCTCAGTGAGTAGGGCACCGGTCCCATATACCAAGGGTGGCAGGAATCCAGCCCCAGCCAAACTGCAACAACAAAAAAATAGCTGGGCATTGTGGTGGGTGCCTGAAGTCCCAGATACTTGGGAGGCTGAGACAAGAGAATTGTCTAAGCCCAAGAGCTGGAGGTTGCTGTGAGCTGTGACACAATAGCACTTTACCGAGGGCGACAGAGTGAGATTCTGTCTTAAGAAAAAAAAAGAGATCAGGATCTGCCTCTCTCTCACTATATGCCCTTGAGTAAGCCCCTGCTTCTCTCAGGGCCTCACTTTCCTTGACATCAGGGAACTGGATATTTGCTGTTGAATGCAAAACTGATAAGACAGATCCAATGATTAACACATCATTACAATCACAGGGCCAGGCCCCTAGCTCCTGGCCCTGAGGATGTTGAACTTGTTGACCCCTGATCTCCTTGATTAGTCCCTGCTTTCTTCAGTGACCTCCATTTCCCAACCATCCCTATCCCATCCTCTCCTTTCAGGTAGGGAATAGGCTATGGTTACCTGGTGGGCCACAGGGGTGAAGCAGGGAGATCCAGGCAGGGTTGGAGGGTACAGAAGGGGTCAGGCGGGGAGCCTGGGATGAATCTTTCAGGCCCACAAGGGCCTCAGCTGCTTCCTGCTGCAGCTGCCTTTCTGAGGGGGCAGATGTCCAGGTCAGGCGAGAGGCTCCAGGGGCCTGCAAAGGAAAGGAGGAGAAGCAGACTGGGAACTCCTACTTCTGTTCATCCTCTGTTGCTGTAGTGCCTAGTTCCTTCATGGTTTCCTGCTCTTCCCTTCCCCAGGTTCAACTTCCTCCCAGGGTCCTGGATACCACTTCCTTTCCAGGACCTGTGGCTGTAGCAGAAGAGGGTCTGAGGTGCCATATGACTGGAGTATCAGAGTTGAGCACCTAGAATCAAGGAGAGAAGATATCATGGTGGTTAAACACACGAACAGATATGAATAGATGGAAAGAGGGGCAGGATTTTGCTATATGCTGATATGGGAATCCAAGAGCCTGCTGGATCATTAGGGTTAGTGAGATTGGACAAATTCTGCTCCCTATCTTGGCCTGCTTTGTCTTAAGGTGAAAATTTCTTTCTTTCTTTTTTTTTTTAGAGACAGAGTCTCACTTTGTCGCCTTCGGTAGAGTGGCATGGCGTCACGGCTCACAGCAACCTCCAACTCCTGGGCTTAGGTGATTCTCTTGCCTCAGCCTCCCGAGTAGCTGGGACTATAGGCACCCGCCACAACGCCTGGCTATTTTTTCTTTTTTTTGCAGTTTGGCCAAGGCCGGGTTTGAACCTGCCACCCTCGGTATATGGGGCAGGCGTCCTACTCACTGAGCCACAGGCACCTCCCTAAGGTGAAAATTTCTAGCAGCTTTCCCCCAGGGCTACTATAAGGATTACAGAAAATCATTGGTGTCAGTAATTTTTTTTTTTTAATTATAAGATAGAGTTTTGCTTTGTCTTCTAGCCTGGAAAGCAGTGGCACATAGCTCACTGCAACCTTCACCTCCCAGGTTAGAGTGATCCTCATACTTCGGCTTCCTGAGTAGTCAGGACTGCAGGTATACCCCACCATGTCTAGCTAATTAAGAGAAATATTTTTAGGGGCTGGGCACAGTGACTCAACACCTGTAATCCTAGCATTCTGGGTGGCTGACGTGGGTGGATTGACTGAGCTCACAAGTTCGAGACCAGCTTAAGCCAGAGCAAGACCTTATCTCTTAAAAAATAGCCAGGTGTTGTGGCAGGCATCTATAGTCCCAGCTACTTGGGAGTCTGATGCAAGAGAATCATATGAGCCTAAGAGCTTGAGGCTGCTGTGAGCTGTGATGCAATGGCACTCTACCAAGAGCGACAAAGTAAGACTCTGTATAAAAAAATATATATATATTTTTAGAGATGGGGTCTTACTATGTTGTCCAGGCTGGTCTCAAACTCCTGGCCTCAGGTGATCCTCCCACTTTAACCTCGTAAAGCACTAGAATTACAAGTGTGAGTCACCATGTCTGGCATCAGTTTTTAATAAAAAACAAAACAAAACTGAAAAAACACCTAGAGGGATTACTGTCACTGCCCTACTAGAGTCTGATTCCTCTCCCTCCAGTTTCCTAATCCCCATGGAACTCAAAGGATAACCTGCTTCACCTTTAGGAAGCTTTCTCTAATGGCCTCAAGCTTCTTGCCTAGGCCTCTGAGACTCTCACCATCCCTGCCCCACATTTCAGCAGGCAGTTCTACCCCACCAAATCTGTTTAAGCAGAATTTAATAGCCAGAGGCTGTGCTAGCTGTATTCCATACGCTATTGGTAATTCATATGACAACTCAAGAGTTAGTAATAGCAAAACAGACTCAAAGAAGTAAAGATATTTGTCCTAAGATTCACAGCTAGGAAATGATGGCACTAGGAGAGCTCTGCTTTGTCTATTAGTCTGAGATCTTATCATCAGCACAGGCTTAGTCTCATGACATACATTTCTTCTCTCTGTACTTACGTGTGGGGTAGGCTAGAAGGCCCCTGAGGCTCTCCAGAAAGAGGAGCTGTCAATACCGGGCGAGATCCGGGGCAAGGGGTGAGGGGCCCATGAGTAGGCAGCCGGAGGGAGGTGCCAGGGTCAAAGCCTAAGAAGGGTAAGAGAATGCAGAGTGTATAGGGGTCAAAGGTTATGGTTTCTGTCCACCCTCTCCCCACCAGTGTCCTCTTCCTCCTCCCTTTCTAATACATGGCAAATCAGCACTCAAATATCTCTCGAATAAATATTGAATTATCATCTTACCAGGGAAGGGATGCAGAGGGACAGCAGGTTCTTGGCATAGCAAGCGACATACCACTGGGGGTGGCATAGAAAAGCCTGGGGACAGCCAGTGTCCAGGGGCCCAAGGGCCTGGAGGCATTGGAGTCCAAGGCAAAGGCAAGGCTTCTGGGGGGCGGCTGAGTAGCAAAGGACCCCGGGAGTTCTCCTGCAGGGGTAGAGGGCAAAGGTTGGAGTTGGGTACAAGGCTAAAGGAGTGGACATGTTCTGGGATAGGGGTAGAACTCCAAAACTTTAGAGCCAAGAGGGCCTTAAGGTCCCACTCTCTCATTTTGCCTACAGAAAAGAAGTGATTTGTCCACAAGTACATAGCAAGTCAGTGCTAGGGCTAGAAGCCAGGTATTAAGGGCAAAGAGGAAGGGCTCTGGGGAGAAGCCAGGGTGGGAACCACTGCCTAGGGCTTTGGGTCTTCTTACCTTCCCAGGGGGTGTCAGCGCCAGAGGGACTGTCCCATGGGGGGTCAAAGGCTGGGGTGCTATGTTCTCCTTTCCAGCTGTGAAGGACCAGGAAGAGGTCTAGTGAGCTCTTTGTCCTGACCACAACCCTACCCAACCCTAAACTGAATCCTTATCTTCCTCTGGCCACTTTCTACCAGCAGATCTCACTGTGTCTTCCTGGCACTGTCTGAGGCCCAAGAGAGTAGAAACACACTGCTTAAAATCATACACCACTTCAGTGGCAGGACTGGGATTCTCTTCCCCACTTCTGCTTTCTCCACCCAAATCTCTGCCCCATCCCTGGCCAGAGACACTCACAGGGTACACCTGGTAGACTGGTTCCCTTCTTGACATGGCTAGGAGCTTTAGGAGGGGCTCCCCCTCTCCTCATCAGTCCCTGGGCCAAGTGCCTCTTTAGCTGGGCCTCCTGCTGTCTTCGCAGGGCCACCTGGGCAGCCATGACCCTCCGGCGCTCCCTGAATGGGGGAAGGGTTGGCCCATCAGCTGCCCTTAGGAGGTGGTCCATCCTCCTCCCCTCTTGGACCTCATGCTCACAGGATGAGGACGCATTTGTGACACTCGCAAGCCTGAAAGAGGCAGAGGCGCTTGTGGCCTTTGAGGTGAGCAGTGACACCATGGTTGCGGCAGCGAGCGCAGGTTGGAGAGCGACTGATGGCTCTCCTCGGGATAAGCTCCATGTCCTGGGGGGGTCTGGTCTCAGCTGCTGGGGTTGAGTTGGAGGGGCAGTGGTGGTCAGCAGGCATCTCATTGGGTTCCATGGATCTAGAAGCAGGAGTACAGGGTCAGGACCAGTGAAGGCCCCCCACCCAGCCCTCCTGGGCTGTAGGTTTTCCCCCTGCCCACTTCTGGACTCCGCCTTCACTTTAGCTTTTCCCCTTTGCTTCCCAAGACCTTTCATAGGTATCCTCCTTCCTAAGAAAAACCCCTCTCCTTTTTCCTTTCCTTTTTTTTTTAGACAGTCTCACTCTGCCACTGTAGGTAGAGTGCTGTGGTGTCAAAGTTCACAGCAACCTCAAACTCTTCAGCTCAAGTGATCCTCTTGCCTCAGCCTCCTGGGTAGCTGGGACTACAGGCACCTGCCACAACACCCGAATATTTTTAGAGACAGGTCTTGCTCAGGCTCAGGCTGGTCTCGAACTCATGAGCTCAAGAGATCCGCCACCTCAGCCTCCCAGAGTGCTGGGACCACAGGCAACTGCCACAATGCCCAGCTGCTTTTTCTGTTTTTAGTAGAGACGGGGTCTTGCTCTGGGTCAGGTTGGTCTCAAACTCCTGAACTCAACCAATCCACCCACCTTGGCCTCCGGAATGCTAGGATTACAGGCTTGAGCCACCTCACTGGCCTCCTCTTTCTTCTGTATTCTTTCAACCCAAACAGTATTTTCTTTTCTCACCTGCATGTTTCCCATATGCATCAATCCCAGTTTCAGGCATCCTCAAGCTCCTCACATTTCCTTAAATGATTCCTACACCCGCTTTTCCACCATATCGTGTTCCATCCATTGGTCTTTCCTGGCATCATCGTCAACCATCCTTATCCTACCCTTGTGCTTTTTTATCTGATTCCTACAGATATTTTTACACCCCGCATTCTATCCTTCTTCATCTCCTCCCTCCCCTTTCCTTTAGTTTCATTTTGTTCCTGCACCCTTTGACATCAGAATCCTCTTGTGCTCCCAGTTCCCAATAATTACATTCTTCTCGGGATTCCCTGTCCCACTTTCAGTAGTTATTTTCATTCACTCCCACTCATTTCAAAAATGTTTGCTGAGCCCCTGCCATGTACCACGCCGGGATCGAGGGCAAAGGCCTTCTACCAAGGCTTGAACTTGTCTCCTGTACCGCAGGGTCCAGGTTTCCATGCAAACCCGTGCAGTCACTGCACCCAGTGCTTCACGCTCTTGTGTCCGCTTTGCCAATTAATCTCATGCACCCTTCCCACTTAAACGCCAGGCTGCGGCCACCCGCCTCCAGGGTCCCAGGGAGGGGGCGGGGCACTGGGAACGCGCCGAGGGGCCCGCGGCGTGGGGGAGGGGAGAAGCGGTGCGCGAGGAAGGGATGCGAGGGGGAAGCGGAGGGGGAGCCCGAGGAGGGGGAGTCCAGCGTCAGAAAGAGGGAGAAGAGGTGGCAAGGAGGGGAGGAGCCGTGTTCGCACAGCCGGCCCTGTGGTTACCACAACTTCGAGCAGTGTCACACTCAATCAGAAGGAGGCCCAGGTATCAGGCCAGAAAGGGTACAGAGGAACTGCCAAGCTCGTGCTGGTTTTCCCGCCCCTTCTCACGAGGACCAATGAACTTCAAGCGCTGCCTCCCACGACCCGAGGCAGACGACCAATGTGCTTCAAGATCCTGACCTGATGACCCACCCCTTCCTTCTCCGCTGCTTTTTCATGCCCCTGACTATCAGGCCAGCCAATCATGCCTCGAGTTGAATCTCGCGCCTTGTGCCCCTCCCCCCCGCGTGGACTTTCTTCTCCTCCTGGGGGGAGGTGGCCAATGGGGCGTCGAGTTCTGCCTCTGGGATTGAGGCTGGTCCCGCCCACCAGAAACGGCCCTCCCAGCGCCACTTGTGGGGTGTGCGCATGCGCAGCTTTTTCTTTCTTTTCTTTTTTTTTTTTTTTTGTGGCTTGCGTTTGCTCCAGTGGCTTGTGCTCGCTGCGTGGGTTCTCGTGTTTCCTCTCATTCCTCACCCGGTGCCTGAGATTTCCTTCTCCCTTGTCCTTACATGCGGCCTTGCGGGTCTCTGGCCTCAGGTTGTGGCTTCTGATTTTGCTAACCTCGATTTTCACTTTCTCTCGGACTCTCTCTGCCTGCCAGGCCTGCTGCTTTTCCAACTTCTTTCTCCTGGTGCTTCATTCCCTAATAGCCCGGTCGCCTTTCTGCTTTCTCGGCTTTCTCAGACGCCTCTGGTTTTTCCGTCCCCGTCTCGCATTTCCCCCTTTCTTGGGGCTCCCCCGTTGCCTTCTCAGTGTATCCCGAGTAGAGCAATTCACGCTTTCCCTCCTCATTCTCTCTGTTGTCCCCTTTTCCCTGTGCGTCCCTCCCTGTCTCCTTTTCTCTCCCTCTCTCTTTTTTTTTTTTTTTTTTTTGCAGTTTTTGGCCAGGGCTGGGTTTGAACCCGCCACCTCCGGCATTTGGGGCTGGCGCCCTACTCCATTGAGCCACGGGCGCCGCCCCTTTTCTCTTTTTTCGTCTTCTGGGGTTAACCTGCCACCCCCAGTCCCATCTCTGTGCCCTGTGCCTCAATTCCCACCCCTCCTCTTGTCTCTGCTGGTCCTCCTCTGCCTGCGTGCCGTGTTGGAGGTCAGTTGCACCTGCTTCTCTGTAGGTTTCTGTTTTGTAGGGGTGGCAGGTGGCATCCCCTCTGACTGCCCCGCCCCCCCTCCCCCCTTTTGAGACAGAGTCTCACTCTGTCACCTTGGATAGAGTGCTGTGGTGGCGTCATAGCTCACAGCAACCTCAACCTCCTGTGCTTCAGCAATCGTCCTGCCTAATCCTCCTGCCTTTTCCTCCCGGGTAGCTGGGACTATAGGCCCCTGCCCAACTCCTGGCTAGTTTTTCTATTTTAGTAGAGATGGGATCTCACTCTTGCTCAGGCTGGTCTCGAACTCCTGAGCTCAAGCAATTCACCCACTTCAGCCTCCCAGAGTGCTAGGATTGCAGGTGTGAGCCACTGCTCCTGGCCTTATTTCATTTTATTTATTCTTATTCTGGAGGATTTCATTCCAATCTGCTGTGATTGTGTCCCCACTTGTGCTCAGATTGTTGGGTCCTGTCCTTCTGCACCCCAGGCTGGTGTATGCCATCTTCTCTGATGGGCCCCAACCCCTCTGTGAATCCTTTGCAGCTTCCCCTTCTTCTTGCTGTGTTCTGTCTTTTCTGTGGGTCTTAGCACTTTGTTCATCACAGATTTGGGTATTACAGAGGGTGTCTGTGTGTGGAGGTCCAGGCAGAAGTCCCCCCTCACCCCCAGCTGTACTGCTGTGTGGGGGAAGTGGTGCTAGATAAAATTAGAAAGGCTGTTTGGGGCCAGTCTGGGCTGGACTGATTCGAGGCTTGAATGCTGGCTCAGGAGGTTGAATTTGACCCTGTAGGTAATGGGGCAGGGCAGAGGGGATGCCACCTGCCATCCCTACAAAACAGAAACCTACAGAGAAGCAAAGGGAACAAGAAAGAGACACACAGGAGAACAAACATTTATGGAGAGATCCACAGTAGCCTGGAACTTTGTTAATCTTCACCGTGATCTCATGAGATGGATTATGAGTCCATTTCATAAATGAGGCAGACTCAGTTCAACACATTGCAAAGATCACACAGCTATTAATAGTGTGTAGAGGGGTACAGATTCCAACCTTGGTCTATATTGGGGTCTGAAGCCTATAAACCTATGAGCTCTTCCATATATTTTTAAAGTTAATTTCACGAATCCCTAGTCTCCATTTTCTTTTCTTTTCTTTTTTTTTTTTTTGAGACAAGGTCTCATTATGTTGCCCTTGGTAGAGTGCTGTGGCATCACAGCTTGCAGCAACCTCAAACTCTCGGCTTAAGAGATTCTCTTGCCTCAGCCTTCCAAGTAGCTGGGACTACAGGCGCCTGCCACAACACCCAGCTATTTTTCGTTGCAGTTGTCGTTGTTTAGTAGGCCCAGGCTGGGTTTGAACTCACCAGCCTCGGTGAGTTGAGGGAACAGGAAAGCTTTTCTTGCTGAGACCAAGAGAATACACAACACAGAGGGGCTCCACACCACAGAATATCAAGCAGCAGATAGAAGTAATTGATTTCATCCTCGGTGTATGTGGCTGGCGCCCTACTCACTGATCTATGGGTGCCGAGCCTCCATTTTCATTCTTGAACCTTCCCATAGACAGTTGTTCTATGGTGGTTAGTGTGTATCTCTTGGTTTGTGTGTGTTCTCCCAAGATGTGTAGTGTTTTATGTTGGTGAGTTTTTAATTTATGCAAGTGAGTTTATGTTCTTTACTGTTTGAAATAATCAGCACTGTGCTAACCTCCATGTACACATGTGTAGGTGAAATCAATTACTTCTATCTGCTGCTTGATGTTCTGTGGTGTGGGGCCCCTCTGTGTTGTGTATTCCCTTGGTCTCAGTGAGGAAAGCTTTCCTGTTCCCTCAACTCACCATCACCACAAAAATGCTTCATTCTTGTCCATGTTCCTTTGTAGATAAAGGGGGAAATTTTGGTTTTAGGTACCTGGGGCATCCCAGTAGTGGGTATTTATAAACCTAATTTGACTAAGTACTGTCAGACTTCTCCCTGTACTGCAGCTTTGGGCCTGAGACACTGATCAGAACTCTGTTCCACTGGGGCTAGAAGAGGGTCCTATCTCTTTCTCCCCAAACTACCCATGAGCAGCAGTGCCCAAGGATTCCTTTTTTTTTTTCCTTCTTTGAGACAGAGGCTCTCTTTGAGGCCCTTGGTAGAGTGCCATGGCTCGTAGCTCACAGCAACCTCAAAGTCATAGGCTCAAGTGGTTCTCTTGCCTCAACTTCCTGAGTAGCTGGTACTATAGGCACCCGCCATGACCTCTGGCTAGTTTTTCTTTTCTTTTCTTTCTTTTTTTTTTTGTAGATATGAATCTCACTCTTGCTCAGGTTGGTCTTGGATTCCTGGCCTCAAGCAATCCTTTTTCCTTGCCTCCCAGAGTGCTAGGATTATAGTACAGTGTGAGCCACTGTGCTCAGCCTCAAGGATTCCTGTATCTGCACATTCCTGCCAACACTTATCTTTTTTCCAGCTTACTGATCTTTACCAGTCTGATAGATGAACAGTTGTATAGATTGTATTTCCCTGGTTTTTGTTGGGTTCCAGAGTCTCTTTACATGTTTGTTAGCCTTTCTGGTGTGCTTCCCTGAAGATTTTCTCTTTATATGCTTGGCCTATTTGCCTATTAGGGTAGTTCTCTTTTTCTTGTCTATTTATTTGCAGGAGATCCTTGACTGTTCTTTTTTTTTTTTTTTTTTTTCTGCAGTTTTTGAACCTGCCACCTCCAGCATATGGGGCCGGCGCCCTACCCCTTTGAGCCACAGGCGCTGCCCGCTGGATTGTTCTTGTTGGCTTAAGGCATTGCATATATTCTTATGCCAATTTTGGCATTTAATCTTATTTTATTCTGTTAGTACCACGTGCTAACCAATTGTGCCACTGGAGCACTATTTAATCTTATTTTAGAAATTTATCTCCATCTAGGTTTTCAAATTTATAAATGTAGAGTTGTTAATTTTACTTTAATTAATTAATTAATTAATGTTTTTTTGAGACAGGGTTTCGTTCTGTCACCCAGCTGCAGTGCGGTGGTGTGATTGTAGCTCACGACAGCTTCAAACTTCAGGGCTCAAGTGATTCTTCTGCTTCAGCCTCTTGAGTAGTTGGGACTATAGATGCGTGTCACCAGACTCGGCTAATTTATTTTTTATTTTTTGTAGAGATAGATAGGGTCTTGCTATGCTGTTTAGGCTGGTCTCAAACTCTTTGCCTCAAGTGATCTTTCCACAATGGTTTCCCAAAATGCTGGGATTACAGGCGTGAGCTACTGTGCCTGACCAATGATACTTTCATTGTTTATGAAATATCTGCTGTCTGTTACTTACCATTTTTCATTCTGTATTTTATTTGTATTTTCTCTCTTGATCAGATTTGCTAAATAACTCATTAATGTACTCAAATAATGATTCTTTTTGGTAATAATTTTGTTGTTATTTAAATGATTTCTGCCATCATCCTTCTTTTTTTTTGTGGGGAAGGATTTTCCTTGTTGTCCCTTGTACAACTTCAGCTAATCATGAATATATTTATTTTTAAATCTTTTTTTTTTTTTTGAGACAGTCTCACTTGTCACTCTTGGTAGACAAGAGTGGTATCACAGCTCACAGCAACCTCAAACTCTTGGGCTTAAGCTATTCTCTTGCCTCAGCCTCCCAAGTAGCTGGGACTACAGGCTCCTGCCACAACGCCTGGCTATTTTTGATTGTTGTTGTCATTGTCGTTTGGCAGGCCTGGGCTGGATTCGAACCTACCAGCTCTGGTATATGTGGCTGGCACCGTAGCCGCTGAGCTACAGGCTCAGAGCCCCAGCTATTTTTAGAAATGGAGTCCTGCTCTTGCTCAGGCTGAGCTCGAACCTGTAAGCACAGCAATCCACCTGCCTCGGCCCCCCAGAGTGCTAAGATTACAGGCATGAGCCACTGCACCCAGCTAAATCTCTTTATTTTCTGATAACTGTATTTAAAAGTATAAATTTACTTATAAATACTGCTTTAGCCATGTCCCAAATTTTGATATGTAGTTTTGAGACTACAAAACTACATAGTTTTTCCCCAGGTTTTTTATTTTTATTTTTATTAATTTTTTTAGGCTTTTTTTTGAGACTTGGTCTCACTCTGTTGCCCAGGCTAGAGTGCTATGGCAGCATTGTAGCTCATAGCAACCTCAAACTCCTGGGTTCAGGCAGTCCTTTTGCCTCACCCTCCCAAGTAGCTGGGACTACAGGCTACTGCCACAATGCCCAGCTAGTTTTTCTGTTTTTAATAGAGACAGGGTCTCACTCTTGCTCAGGCTGGTTTCGAACTCCTAAGTTCAAGCAGTCCATCTGCCTTGACCTTCCAAAGTGCTAGGATTATAGGCGTGAGCCACCACACTTGGTGTGACATGTAGTTAAAAAAAAAAAAACCCAACTTTTGATATTTGCAATGGTTATTGGCTCACAGGGAGTTGCAGAAATAGTGCATAGAGTCCCTTCCTCCAGTTTCTCCATAGAGACACCTTATATAACCATAATGTAACCACATGAAATCGATAATTCATACAATACACTTAACAAGACAACAAGACGACAGACCTTATTTGATTTTCAACAGATTTCACATGCAGGTGTGTGTGTATGTGTCTGTGTGTATGTATGATATGTATTTTTTTCCATTTCTAAATACTTTTTAAACTTTTGTGTTGAACCAAAGTCTATTTAATAATATGTGGATACTTAAAACACACACACACACACACACACACACACACACACACACAGAGGAGTTTTGGTGCCCATTTGTTGTATTGGTCTCATTGCTTCTGGCTGGAGAACAGCCAGGTATAATAATGATTGTCTGGATGAGCCAGCATCCTCTGCTCAGCACCAAGTCCGATGGGAGGACCTAAGTGGGAGGGGAGAGTTGTGCCTTGAAAAGCTAAGATGGTGAGTATGGTTTAGGTTGGAGGGCAGACAATGGAGTTAGGAGGACCTGTATCCCTGAAAGTCTCAGGGAACCTATGTCCCAGAAACTGACCCAATCAACTTTTTGCTCCAGAAACAGTGACCCAGAGGCAGGTGGACAAAGAATTCAGGGACTGACAGGAACTGAGCTTGGGACCCAGATTGAAACTGGGTCAGCATCCAAGACCCAGACCAAGATCATGGGACCCCAGCATTTGAAACCCATGCAGCTGCTCTGCCTCCTAGGGGCCATCTCCACTCTGCCTCGTATGTCCCATGGGGCTGGATGCTATAAGAACCTAGAAGGTGGGAGGCTGGATTCACATCACTGGGGGAGGAGGGCTGGCTGTCTAGGTCCCTCCTGGGACAGGCCTTGTGGAGGCTGAGCTCTTGGTTGGCAGTTCAAGGGCTGAGAATGTGATGTGAGGGGCTGATGACTGGAAGTGCATTCTGCTTTTAGGGGCTGGAGCTCTTTTGTGCTATGAAGCAACAGCCTCAGCCTTCAGAGCTGTTTCTTTCCACAACTGGGAGTGGCTTCTGATGAGGAGTACGGTGTGTAAACAGAGAGAAGGCTGCGAAGAGACGCTAGTGTTTATTGAGGCAGGTAAATTGGAGTGGGTCTGACATATTTCTCTTCTTGCTCTTCTCAGCTCCAGCTCCATTCCCAGCACCCAGGGACTCTGGAATAGAGTTCCCGACACTTACGATACTTACTTCATTAGATGTTTGGAATAATGTCAGGACACTGGTAGGGGAGGGGCAGGACCCAGCTGGTTGTGGTGTGGGCCAGATAAGAGGGCAGGATGGAGCTAAGCAGATACCTGCAGGAGGAGGGTGTCTGGGGGAGGAGAAAAGGATGGGGCACAGGGGAAGAAGAGTGGGGCCCCTGTGGGAAGAAGAATGAGGAGATATAGATGGATACTCCAAATCTGAGCCCTGTGAGGCTGCTGGGAGTGGACATGGGAGCAGAAGCAAAGCTGGTGATGGGGCAGGGAGGGTACAAGAAGAGCAAGGGGGTTTGGTGTCCATGCTCAGCGGTTAGGGCTCCAGCCACATGCATCGGGGGGCTGGTGGGTTTGAACCCAGCCCGGGCCTACTAAACAACAATGATGACAACAACAAAAATAGCTGGGTGTTGTGGTGGGCACCTGTAGTCCTGGCTACTTGGGAGGCTGAGGCAAGAGAAGCACTTAAACCCAAGAGTTTAAGGTTGCTGTGAGCTGTGACACCACAGCACTTTACCGGGGGCGACATAGTGAGAAGCTGTCTAAAAAAAAAAAAAAAAAAAAGCAAGGGGCAGGGGACTCTGAGTGAGGCCAATGACACTGATCAGAGTTCTTTAATCCTTTGCTCCTCAGGGTCCAGAAGAGGAGTTGTGGGTTTTAAAGGCTGCAGCTCAGTCTCATCTTACCCACCGCAAGTCTCCTACCTTGTTTCCCCACCTGGAGTGTCCATTGCCTCCTATAGCCGAGTCTGCCGGACTTTCCTCTGCAACAACCTCACCAGTTTGGAGCCTTTTGTGAAACTAAAGGCCAAAGGTCCTAAGCCTATAGCATCTTCTACGCATACATGCCCAACCTGTGTGGGCGAGCACACTAAGACTTGCCTCCCAAATTTCGTCACCACTGATGCTTGCCCCTACATGGCACCTGTATGTTACAGTTCCACCTTAAAATTTCAGACAGGTGAGAGGAGAGGAACTTTGTCAGATGCCTACTTTATGCCAGTTACTAGTGTATTCACATCTTTGAGAGAGGCTGGTGGGATCTGGAGATGGGATTGGAGTTGCAGGGGACCAGGTACATGAATTCCAAAGAGCAAGGGGTAAAGCAGCTGGTACCCAAGTCTCTGGTGGGAGAACAGGTGTCCTGGCTTGTGAGGGGCCTGGGAAGAAGGCAGGGCTCTGAGTTTTGAAAGTGTTCCTGATTTCTCTCTCTCTCCCTTGAAGGGCTTCTCAATACCACCTTCCTCCTCATGGGCTGTGCTCGTGAATATCACCGGCTTTTAGCAGATTTTCAGCATATTGGGAGCATCAGAGTGACTGAGGTCCTCAACATCTTGGAGAAGTCCCAGATTATTAGTGCAGGGTCCTCCAGGCAGTGCCCTGCTTGGGGCATCCTCTTAGGCCTCCTACTTGCCTTCAGAGACTGACCATCTAGCTGGACCCAACACTCAGATCTCTTTGTATAACTGAATAAAGTCACAGAGTTACCTTTCTGCTTTGTCCTGTGGTCCATGAGAGTGTGGAAGGTGTGAGGAAGGCCGAGTATGTCCAAGGAGGTGGGGGGAGAGCCCAGAGAAAGAGGAGCCAGCAAAGTGACAGTGCCAGGCCTAGCAACTGGGGGAAATCAAGTATTCATTTTCTCCTTTTCCTTCCTTTGGGGGCCTGAGTCTAGCCTGGGTTCATTCTAGACTTATGAGATACTGGCTAAATTTCTGTTCTTTTCTGTGCTTTGATTTCCTTCTCTCTAAAATGAAGAATCTCCTGAGGTAGTGCTGAGTTTTGTCAGGGTGCTTTTTAACTGTGATCACTCACTCACTGTGTGTCAGATACTGTGCCACTGTCTGTTAGTGTTCATATACCAAACCTGTTTAATCCTTACAAGACCTCAGTGAGAGGGCTTTTATCCCTAGTTTTGCAAAGAAGAAACTGACTTGAGTAAATTACCTGCCCAGAGTAGCATCTCCTTTGCCTCCTGCAGATCTTTGTTCCTGATGAGGGAATTTCATCAGAAGATTTGGAGACCCGAGCTGCTTTCCTTTGCCCAGTAATAATTTCTTTGAAAAGCTGGCAAGTAAGGCAGAGAGATGACAGAGCAGGGCTGGTGTGGTTGGTGTTCCCTGAAGTTCAAGTTTCTGGGCTTCTAGGAGAGGAGGACAATGTGATTCTTCCCTCAGGCCACAAGGGGGCAGAAGATACCCGTACCTTGCAACTTCCTTACTTCAAGTAGAAGTTGTGTGTGTGTGTGTGTGTGTGTGTGTGTGTGTGTGTGTGTGGTTAGACATGGGGAATAGGGAGGGGAGAGTCTGTGAAGGCTGTTTATTTGCGTGATCTCAGTTTAATTTTCTCCACTATCTTATGAGGTTTAGAGGGAGGGTCCGAGGGTATTTCCACCATGGGTGAAGCATTTTCTGTGCATCATCTCATTCATCCTTACTACAACCTTATTAAGTAGATATTGCCACTTCTTCATTTCCATTTTACAGGCTTAACTACCTGAGGCCGCAGAACTCACCTTTGTTAACTTCTTGAGACAGTGGGATGTAAAGTACAGGTGCCTGAAACTGGCCTCAAAAGTGGTACTGGCATGAGGTCTTGATTGCCATGGGTCCCAATTACCTCCATTACCAATCTAGATTTTAGAAGGGGAGGGGAAGCCAGAGGAAGTAATGGTAAGTGGAATAGGGATGGATGGAGATCACAGAGCCTATGGCAAGGGGCTGTTAGGTCATGGAAGAGCCTTTGGGGGATGAGTTTTGTCAGTGGACTTCACCTACCCTTTTCTAACTTCTGGCCAGCTGGGCAGGTAGGTAATTTTAGAGAACTCAGCCAAGACTTGGGTGGGCCAAGTTGTGCTTCCACAGATTGTCTTAATCCCAGTAGCCAAGGTAGTGGGGACCTCAACAACCTTCAAAGGGAATTGGCAAGTCAAAGGGAGTGGTGTCCTAGGTATGCCAAATGGATAGCTCCAATCCTGATACCAGAGAGGGGACATATTTATAATAAACAAAAGATTATATATAACAAAATATGGGATATAGAGTATAATTTAATGAACCCGATGGGAACCCAACCCATGAACTAGTTACTAGAACATCAGTAGTAACCTGTATCTTACCTGTGTGTTCTTCCCATCCAATTTCTTTGCCTCTTCCCATGGAATAACCACTATTCCACCTTTCATTTAGTTTTGCTTGGATTAGATTTTTATATACTTTTATCATATATATATATTACATATCTGTATAAATATATACTTTTTTTTTAAGAGACAGATTTTCTCTCTGTTGCCCAGGCTGAAGTGCAATGATATGATTGTAGCTCACTGTAGGCTTGAACTCCTGGGCTCAAGTGATCTTCCTTACCTTAGCCTCCTAAGTAGCTGGTAACTACAGGCATGATCACCATGCCCAGATAATGTTTAAAACATATTTTATTTATTTATTTATTTATTTTTCAGAGACAGTCTCATTTTATCTCCCTCTGTAGAGTGCTGTCATGTCACAGCTCACAGCAACCTCCAACTCCTGGGCTTAGGTGATTCTCTTGCCTCAGCCTCCCAAGTAGCTGGGACTACAGGTGCCCACTACAATGCTCAGCTATTTTTTTTTGCTGTTTGGCAGAGGGCCGGGTTCGAACCCGCCATCCTCAGTATATGGGGCCAGTGCCCTACCCACTGAGCCACAGGTGCCACCTTAAAACATATTTTAAAGATAGGGTCTTGCTATGTTACCTAAGCTGGTCTCAAATTGAAGCTTAAGTGATCCTCCCCACTCAGCCTCATGAGTAGTTGGTATTACAGGCTTGAGCCACTGGATGTGGCTATATTATATGTTTAAATAATAAATATTGCTTAGAATTTCTTGCTTTTGAGCTCTGTAAAAATGGTACCATATTCTGTGTAGTTTTCTGGAAAGTGCTTTTATTTTTTTTTTGAGACAGAGTCTCAGTATGTCACCCTGGAGTGATGTGACGTCACAGCTCACAGCAACTCAAATTCTTGGGCTTAAGTGATTCTCTTGCCTCAGCCTCCCAAGTAGTTGAGACTACAGGCGCCCACCCCAACACCTGCCTATTTTGTTGTAGTTGTAATTGTTGTTTAGGTGGCCTGAGCCGGGTTTGAACCCGCCAGCCCCTGTGTGTGTGACTGGCACCCTAAACACTGAGCTACAGGTGCAGAGCCTGGAAAGTGCTTTTAAAAAATGCATCATTAGGCTTGGCACCTATAGCTCAGTGGTTAGGGTGCTGGCCACATACCCCAAGGCAGGTGGGTTCAAACCTGGCCCCGGCCTGCTAAACAATAACTGCAACAACAAAAAAAATAGCCAGACATTGTGGCAGGCACCTGTATTCCAGCTACTTGGGAGACTGAGGCAAGAGAATCTCTTAAACCCAAGAGTTTGAGGTTGCTGTGAGCTGGGACGCCATGGCACTCCACCAAGGGTGACATAATGAGACTCTGTCTCAAAAACAAAACAAAACAAAAAACGCATCATTGTGTTTCAAATATTCACCCATGTTCTAGTTCTTTCATTTTTACTAACGTATAACAGATATCCTAGAGTGCTGTTACATGGATCTATCTATTCTATTCAGTTATGTTTGGATTTCTTCTCCAGTTTTTAGATGCTATTACAATTGCTACTATAAATATTTTTTTGTTTTTTTGAGACATGACGCTGTCATTTGCCAGTCACCTACCCAGGGGCTGTGGGAAGGGGCTCCTCTTCTAGATTTCCAGTCCTGTCCCTTCTCTGGGTGGGCTCTGACAGGCTGGTTCTGTGGGCCATTGCCCTGGCCCCTGTGGTAGGGTCAGGAACACTGAGAGCTCCCAGGGGAGAGCTGTGTGTGTGTGGGGGGAGATGGTGTGCACTAGGATGGCTGAATGGTCAAAGGAGCCATGGTCTGTGCAGTAGAAAGGCCAGCACTATTGGCCAGGACCACAAGGGACACCCCTACAGGCATCAGGTTTGGTACTTTAGGAAGCGTGCCCTCTGGAGTTATGCATCTTGGTACCCACAGTGTCTAGCTGTGGGGTTAGGGAGAGCAAAGGTGTAGCTCAGGGGTGCACAGTCCTCATATCCTGTGGGAAGAAGGAGGTCTTGGAGGGAGAGACACTGAGGTTTGGGGACCTTGAGGGGAGGACCAAGGCCAGACCCCATGTGGACACCCTGTGGGTTCTCTCTACAAGGATGTTAGTGTTTCCAAGAATTTCTGGGGACTTTGGGGGTGAAGGCCACTTTCTTTAGCCTGAGAACTGAGGGGGCAGGTCCAGGAGGATGAGTCCTGCAGGGCTGGCATGAGCATGGAGGCCAGAGGTGTCCAGAGTTTTGGGGGTCACCTCTAGTAAGAGTCAGCCTGGGCTTGTGTCTCCCATGAGCAGGGGTGCCCAGGAGCATCTTTTCTGGGCAATGGTGAAAACTCATGGGGGAGAGAGGATGTTGTTGTCCATGTCTATGTCTTGTTGGGTCTTTGCCCAGGGCAAACATGGTGTAACCCTCACTGCGGAGATGACACAACTGAGATGGGACAAGTGGCGTGCTCTGGTTTTGAAGGGGACCTTAAGCCAACAGTAATGACAACGTCAGCTCTCAGTGCTGAGCATTTATTGACTGAACGCAAATCTTTCAAGAACTTTCCTCCCTCATCCCATTGATTATTCACTACAGCTCTATAAATTAAGTGCACATCATAATGATCCTTTGACAGTAACATCAACTTAGAGTTTACTAACTGATAGTAAGGAGCGCAGATGATCACATTTCACAGTCAGCTGAGAGGGTCACTTTGCTGTGACTGACAGGGGTGGAGACCTTACACTGATACCTGGCACCCTGCCTCCTGATGGGATCCTTGCTGAGCACAGCATAGGCCCAGGAAAGCTCCATCCTCTGTGTGATCCACAGAGCCTGGCTACTGAAAGTCCACAGGAAGGAGGATCTGGTGTCCTTCCTCAGGCAGGTCAGTAGCAGAGGTTTCTCTCTTCTGTGACTGTGGTGCTGCTGGCTCAGAGGGCTGAACTTCTGACCCTGTAGACAAACAGAGGAGGTGACCAATTGAGCATGGCCTGGCGCCTGGGAACATGCTCCTTTTTCAGAGCTCAGGTCAGCTTGGCACAGAGAGCAAAGGCCCTGGCCCTCTGCAAAAGGTTGGGTGTCTTTATTCAGGAGATGATGTTTAAGGAAAGGGCAGCACCTCCCCTTTGACTCTCTGACCCTAGATCACTCCAGACTGGCCCCCAGTTGCTTCCCTGGACAACACCATTGTGTCTGCAGTAGAATGCTCTTTGGGGCCTGTGTGTCCACCCTCCTTACCACCAGCTGGGATGTTTCTCCCTTGAGTTGGGCATGACCCTTTCCTAGCACTTCCTCTGACTGCATAGGGAACAGACCTCACTCCTCCTTTGAACTTCTGGGTATGTTGGGGAAGGTGTTCTTGCCAGTTGTATTTATCTTTTGACTGGGACAGATTTACAGGAAATAAGGAGGTTGTTTACTTTTCATGGAATGGTTCATTATGGAACAAAGACACCCCAACCCAATCTTTATGATCTTAGGATCCGGAGAGTTTCCAGCCTAAAGGATTTCTCAATCTAAGAGAATTTTTACTTCCTGGTCTGCATATTGAATATCACTGTGAAGGACATCGTTAGAGATAAGTGTTCACGGGTTGTTGTTTTTTTTGTAGAGACAGAATCTCACTTTATCAACCACAGTAGAGTGCTCTTGCATCACACAGCTCACAGCAACCTCCAGTTCCTGGGCTCAAGTGATTCTCCTGCCTCAGCCTCCCGAGTAGCTGGGACTACAGGCACCTGCCAAAACCCCTGGCTATTTTTGTGGCAGTTTGGCCTGGGCCGGGTTTGAACCCACCACCCTTGGTATATGGGGCTGGAGCCCTACCCACTTAACCACAGGCACTGCCCTGTGTTAGTGGTTTTGAGAAAAGACTGGCACTCCTAGGAATAGAAGGAATGTACCTCAACATAATAAAAACCATACAGGAAAAGTCTACAGTTAACATCCAACCTGAGGAGAAACATGAAAACTCTTCCTTTAAAATGAGGAAAAAAACAAGGATAGTGTTTTTATGTTTGTTTGATTTTTTTGTTTGACTAGTCCAGTGAAGCAGTGGCCTGGGATAAGAACAGAGAAATCTAACTGGTTATGATCAATTGGGTATAAAAACCACTGCACTTGGGCCAGCCAAGTATGTCACAGCATAGTACTTGAAGTCCTGCCTGTAACCAATAGGCCCAAAAAAGAGGGGAAGGCATCTAAATTTATGAGGAAGAAGAAAAATTATGTAGCAAACCCTAACAGTCCACACAAGCCACAAAACTGCTAGAACTAATAAAATTTACAAAGTTGCAAGATATAAAATTAATAGGAACAAAGCAGTTGCGTTTCATATACTAACTATGAACAGTGAGAAAAAAGGAAATTAATAAAACAATTATGATAGCATCAGAAAGAAAAATAAACATAAAGTTAATAAAATTAATCAAGCAGATGAAAGGCTTTATGCTGAAACTATAAATGCTGCAGAAACTAATTAAAGAAGAAACAGATAAATATGAAGACATCCTGTGTTCATGAATCGGAAGAGTTAATATTTTTACTTATTTATTTTTCACAAATAGGACTCTTTATTTGTCATTATTAAAAGTCTGAATTTTAGGCTTGGCACCTATAGCTCAGTGAGTAGGGCGCCAGCCACATACATCGAGACTAGCAGGTTGGAGCCCAGCCCAGGCCTGCTAAACAACAAGGGCAACTGCAAAAAAAAAAAAAAAAAAAAAAAGCGGAGCATTGTGGCAGGCACCTGTAGTTCTAGCTACTTGGGAGGCTGAGGCAAGAGAGTCACTTAAGCTCAAGAATTTGAGGTTGCTGTGAGCTGTGATGCTACGGCACTCTATTGAGAGCAACATAGTGAGACTCTGTCTCAAAAAAAAAAAGTCAGAATTTTAAATAGATACTTGGATTATGGTTCATACCCATCAGCTCATTCACCTTTATCACCTGTCTTGTCCCCAGTAGCTTTTCCAGCCCTGTGCCCTTCCCCATGAAGCTCCATGAGTTTTCTCAATTCAAACTTGGGCCTCTTCAGCATTTTTACTTTTCTAGTGAAGACATCCTAGAGAGGATAAATAGATTGCCAAATGTCTCTTCCAATGCTTTTCTGTGTCTTTTCCAGGGCTTTTTGGAATCAATACTCTGACTACTTTCAAGTCATTTGTCTGCGCCTCTTTGGCCATGATTTCTATCATCTTCTTCTGGATTTGGCAAACCTGTTGGTACTGGGCATAAGAGGTCTTCCATATCTGATTGTTGCATTTTTTAGTAAAATCAACACAGAACAGATGAAGCAAATAACTGTCAGTAGTTTTGGCATCAACATGACATTCAACTACAGTCTACCATTTTTTTTTTTTTTTTGAGACAGTCTCATTATGTCATCCTTGGTAGAGTGCCGTAGTGTCACAGCTCACAGCAACCTGTAACTCTTGGGCTTCAGCGATTCTCTTGCCTCATCCTCCCAGTGGCTAGGACTATAGGTGCCTGCCACAATGCCTGGCTATTTTTTGTTGCAGTTGACATTGTTGTTTTAGCTGGCCCTTGCCAGATTCGAACCCACCAGCCTCAGGGTATATGGCTGACGCTGTAACCACTGTGCTATGGACACCAAACCTGGTCTGCTATTTTTTAATCATGGGACACATTTTGTCATGGGTAAGATCCAGGCTGCAGAAGTTAGCTTCATCCTGAACATCAATAACGAGCTAGAATTTTGTAAATGCAACTTCATCATTCGGTAGATCAGCAAGACTCATTTCAAACACATGACCCTTGAGTCCATTGGATGCAATTTTGGTTCCTTGAGTCCTGGTGACTAGTGTTTTTTTCAATATTTCTTATATTGAATATAGCAGGTGCCTTTATATCACACCTTTCTTGGAAAATGGATCAACCACTTTCTTCTTGCCATTGTTTGTGAGAATCTTGTTCTTGCTAACTGCCGTGGTACTGCTCAGAGAGCCAAAAGGCAAGTTAATGTTTTTAAGATGCCAAAACTCTCCCCAGCTATATACAGATTCAATTAAATTCCTATAAATGTCTCAATGACAGTTTTTGCAGAAATTGAAAATCCATCTTAAAATTCGTATGGAATGCCAAGGGACTTGGATGCCAAAAACATCTTAAAAACAAACAAAACTAGAGTTCTCACACTTTCAGATTTCATACTTACTACAGAGCTCCTGGCATAATTAATAAATTAATAAAAAGTCCTGGCATAAAAAGTCATATAGACCAATGGAATAGAATAGAGAGTGCAGAGAAAAAGGCTCACATAGATTGTGAAAGAATTTTTGACGAAATTGTCAAGATCATCCAATAGGAAAGGACGGTCTTTTCAATGAATGATGCTGGGAACTCTGGATATCCACATGTTAAAAAACTGAAGTTAGTTTCTTGCTTTACGCTATATACGAATACTAACACAGAAAGGACCAAAGGCCTCAACATTATACCTAAAATTAGAAAACTGAGAACAAAAAATGTATGAGGAAAGCTTCTTTTTTTTTTTTCGGAGACAGTCTCACTTTGTCACCTGGGTTGAGTGCTATGGAATCATAGCTCACAGCAACCTCAAACTCTTGGGCTTAATTGATCCTGTTGCTTCAGCCTCCTGAGAAGCTGGGACTACAGGTGCCCACCACAAAGCCCAGCTAGTTTTTTATTTTTAGTAGCGATGGGTTCTTGCTCTTGTTCAGGGTGGGAGGAAAGCTTAAGATGCTGGGTTTGGCAATGATTTCTGAATATGACACCAAAAGCACAGGCAACAAATGTAAACACAGATGAACTGGATTGCTCCCAAATTAAAAAATTCTATTTAGCAAAAGACAAAAACAACAGAGGCAACCTACGGAATGGGAAAAATGTTTGTGAATCATACATTTTATAAGGGTTAATAACCGGAATATATAAGGTATTTTTCTACAGTTCAGCCTTGGCCTCCCGGAGTTCTAGGATTATATGTGTGAGTCACCACGTCCAGCCCAGTCTTCTTTTATTTCTATTTATTTTTTATTTTATTTTTTTAAGAGACAGAGTCTCACTTTGTTGCCCTCGGTAGAGTGCTGGGGCATCACAGCTCACAGCAACCTCCAGCTCTTGGGCTTAGGCGATTCTCTTGCCTCAGCCTCCCGAGTAGCTGGGACAACAGGCACCTGCCCAGCTATTTTTTTGTTGCAGTTTGGGAGGGGCTGGGTTTGAACCCACCAACCTCGGTATATGAGGCTGGCGCCCTACTCACTGAGCCACAGCACTGTCTGGGCCCAGTCTTGTTTTAAAATGTCTCAGGCATGGTGAGACACACAGGAGTGACACAGACACACCAGGGCTTGGTGTGGATTCAAGGCCAGTGGGAAGGGGGCGCCAAGGGGGAGGCCTGGATATTCCTGGCACTGACTCTGCTTGCTGAGGCGGGAGGTTTAGGTCTGAAGTAAACTGACTGATTCCCCATCTGATCTTACTCCCAGACTGCAATTTCCACCTCTGAGCTGCAGACGCCTGAGCAGAAAGCAGCTGAACCAAGAATCTGCCCTGGGGCCCCTGGATGCCTAGTAAGGGCCCAGGGCTGAGGAGAGGTGGAGGCTGTGGCTTCAGACAGGCCTCCTGGGCTCTGATCTTCCAGTCACGCTGTGTGTGACCCTAATCCAATGACTGTACGGCCCTGTGCCTCTGTTTCTCCTCAGGGGTCTCTGGCTTATCACGACTGTGAGTTAACCCTAGATATTCCCAGTTGCCTGCCCTAAAGCTTTGTGTAGAGGAGCCGCCCAAATAAACAGCATCGATTATTGTGGGAGCCCATGAAGGAGCTGCTGGGCCTGATCCCTGTGGACAGCCGCCTCCAGGAGCTTCCTCTCTCCTCTGTTCCTTCCCTGAAGTCTCTTAGGTCCCCAGGGCAGTGCGTTGATGGCCTGAGGAGACTGTTGGTCTGTGCCACCCACACGGAGCCTCAGGTCACTAACGGGGCATTATAATTACCCAGGCTGTGGGGTCTGGCCCTGGCTGGTAACCAACCTCAGGAGCCTTGGCCCTCAGTCAGCTGATAAATTGTCATAGCCAGGAGCCCTGCCCAGGAGGCCAAAGCCTGGCCCTGGCCGTGGGCTCCCCAGGGTCACCTGGACTCAGGAGACCCAGGCCTGAGCTTCTCTGTGAGGATCCCAGGGGGCCCCTCAGACCAGGGCCTGACCGAGTCCCACAGCCTCCTTCTCAGGGTGATGTCCATGGGGAGGGCCTGGGGTGCTGGTCTGAGACTGATGTCCCCCTGCTGAGTTGCCCCCTCAGACTGGTCCTTCCCCAGGGAATGTCTGCAGGGTCTGGATGCAGGAAAGGATTCTGATCTCTGAGGTCTGTCCCACAGTGTGTGTCCTGCACTTGATGCCCAAACCCCAACATGGGATGGGACACAGAGGGGGAGGCAGGAGCCGCCCAGGCCTGACAACCTGTGTGTGTGAAGTAGAACCAACCCCCCAGGACCCAGAGGTCACAGAATCACTCACGGTACACGCGTAACTGTCCAGTTGCTTCTTCACTGTGAAGATTTTGTGATAAGACTTGTATGGTGTAGTATCCTGTGTCCTTCTGGCTGACGTTCTTCAACAGCAGGGACCCATCGGGGTATATTGTTTCTCGACCACTGTATGCAGGCCCTGGGGTACTTGCTTGAGTGGCTACTACATATGATAGAAGTAGATGGCTATGGCCCACCACGTCCCCTCTGTACCAGATGTAGCCATAACAATCCAGTGGTGTATTGTGGGCGAGTAGAAGGACATCTGTCCCCTCTGCAGCACTGGGCGGCACGGATTCAACAGTGAGCTGGGTAGTGCTGGGTGGCTTCCAGGAGGTGAGAAGTGAGGCTAGGAGGGAGGAGAGAGAATGGATCCTCATTAGGGACTTTGTGTTGGGATGGAAAATGGGGCCCTGGGTCCTGAGCAGGTGTCGTCACCCCCAACCTTGGTGGGTGAGTGTGAGTGTGACTGTGTGAGAGTGTGTCTGTGTCCCCTGGGTCAAGGTCAGCAGCATGACCCCATCACTTCAGCGCTTCTGGACTGGTCAGGTCCCTGTTTGGAATATTCTTCCCAGGTGTCTGCACGGCTCACCCCCCACTACCCTCAGACTCCTGCTCACATTCAGGGACGTCCTTGCCCCTTCCCTGGCCACCTCCTCTTGAGACCCTGGGCCTTCCCCTGTGACCTTTTCCTGCCTGCTCCCTCCCTGGCTCTTGTCCACACCCGACCTCACCTTGGAGATCTGTCTGCTCATCTGTCCTCCTCCCACTAGAACGTGAGCTCTGTGAGGACAGGGACTA
>CAUYPK010060251.1:0-10966 GCA_963574355.1 Loris lydekkerianus | reverse complement strand
GGATATGGTGCAGGTGTGATGTGGGAAGGGAGGAGGGGATATGGTGCAGGTGTGATGTGGGAAGGGGAGAAGGGAATATGGTGCAGGTGTGGTGTGGGGAGGGGAGGAGGGGATATGGTGCAGGTGTGATGTGGGAAGGGGAGGAGCTTATATGGTGCAGGTGTGATGTGGGAAGGGGAGGAGCTTATATGGTGCAAGTGTGATGTGAGGAGGGAAGAGGGAATATGATACAGGATTGATATTGGAAGGGAAGAAATGTTATGGTGAAGGTGTGATGAGAGAACAGTCCAGTTTCTGGGAAGCAGAGCAAAGTCTCCATTTGTCCAGCAATAGAAATTCATAGGTCATTAATATCTAAATAGGACTCCATCTCTAATTGGCTATGTGACATTGGGTGGTGCATCTAACCACATCAAGCTAAGGTGAGGAATTTGGGGGTCTATGCCAACCATAATGCAAAGGCAAGGAGAGGTTTTGAGCAGAGGAGTAACATGACCCGAATCGCCTTTACAGTGACCACCTAGGCGTTCGAGTGGGAGGTGGATTCGAAGTGAAGAGTGGAAGGGGGACGTGCAGCTGTCTAGGGGAGAGATGATGGCGGCTTGTCCTGGGTGGTGAATGCGTGTCAGTGTCAAAATCCAGATGGAGACCAAAGGACAGAGAATTTACTTTGGAGGTAAAAACAAAGAGAGTTTCTCATGGATTAGAGTAATAGCAGCCACAAAAATTAACAGCAATCCAACAACTTCTTAAAATCATAGGGTAGTCCTGGGAAACCAGGGTGTTACAGAATTATCTTTTCAATCACTTCTCCTTTATCTACCTTCACGCAGTTCCTGGTGACTGTGGTGCCCTCAGGAAGCAGACTGGGATCAATGCTTTCCCAATCCTCTTCCTATAGTCCCTTGCTGTGACACCTGCTAGTCTCCCTTGGCCCTGTGAGTGACTAAAGGTTTGTTTATAAAGGTATTTTCCACTAAGTGTAAGTTATGTTTTGTGCAATATCCTCATGAAATGAACCATTTGCTTTTTAACATGGAATGATTCTTGTTGGAAAGGTTAGAGATGGCAGCCAAGTCCATGGGAGGGCCGTTGCTGTCTCCCAAATAGTGGACTTTAACTTCCAACTTCTACTCGAAGTGGGACATTTCCAGGCTGGCACTGGTTGTCTTCTGTGAATTTTGTGCAGGAGGCTTTTTGCATGGAGCTTTTAAATGTACATTCATCTGAAAGTGCGCGTGCGGGGACACATACACGCCTGCGCTTGAAAATCCATCTAAATATGTTACCGGAGAAAAGGAGCCAGCTGCCTGTCACTGTTGGCAAATATGCAGAGGTGGGGTTTAGGTCCAACAAGCTTTATTCGTCAGAAGGCCAGGGATTCTGGAGAACAGGGAGGGTAGCCTCTCAATTCTGTTCTGTGTCAGTTGCAATTCTAATAACTTATTTATAATGAAATGCAAGGAAACCAACCTAGAAAATTATAGCTCTATCTGAAAAGAAGTAACATCCAAGTAGTCTGCTGTCTAACAATGCAAAATGTTCACACGACAGAATGGTGAGGGAATCATCAGAGGAAAATGCCATCTCGTCACAGTAACCTTTATTCTCCTGTTGTCTGCGTGTGACGACCTCCTGTCTCCTGGGTCGGACACCCTCACCTGAGTCGTGGTGAACCTTGACTACATCATCCCGGAAGGTGCGTGGGGAAGGCTGAGCAGGTGAGGCCAGCTGTACTGCCTCAGCTCAGCTTCTCCATCTCCATCTCACAGACCGCTTTTCAGGCTTCAAATATACATGTCTGTACCCCACTCTTGAGTCAGAACCTCAGCGGTGGGCCCAGACAGTGATATTTTTACATCTCCCCTAGGCTGCAGTCGGTAAACTTTGTCCTGTAAAGGGCCCCCTGGTCCCTGCTTTGAGCTTTGTGAGCCATACAGGCTCTGCCTTGAGTAGTGACTCCGTTAGAGGTAGATCAAACAGGTGAACTGTGGCTGTGTTTCCATCAGACTTTACTTACCCAGCAGGGTGCCAGACAGCCAGTCTGCTGATTCCTGCCCCTGGTGCTGAGTTTGCAGTCTTCTCCAGCTCCAGGATAACTCCACCCGGTTTGACCTGGGTTTTGAGGATTTACCTTAATCCTTGATAATCTTCAGCTTATTTATTTCTTGATTGTTTACTGTATGCCAAGGCCTTGGAATACAAACACTGGCTCCCACCTTCAAGGAGTCACAGTTGGTAGGGAAGAAAGACAAAGAGATGGTTAACAGTGGCCAGGTGAGTTACCTGTTTCCAACAGCAACTCTCTGTTAGAAGAAGGCTGCTCAGAGGGGTGACTTCAACGCTCACTTGCAGGCTTAGCATTGGCCTCGGGTCACAGGGCCAACTCTGGCTTGAATTAATAGTTTCCTTGACAGCCCTTCCTCTAGCTACGTGGTTCCTGCCTCACTGGGGGTTGCAGAGCTGTGTGCTCAGCCCTCCTCTTCCTTGCTGGTGTCAGTGGTTTTGTGCAACCCTAGTTTCCTTACCACTATGCTGGCCCGTCTCTCTGTAGCTCCAGGGGTTTTTCTGATACTTGGTCTCTAAGGCTAGCACCAGCCTTGCTCAGGCCAGGCGGCCAGGCTCTGCAGAGCTGCTCTCCCTGTTGGACCCCAGGGCAGGTTCCGACAGCATCAGCCCGTCAGCACACATGTCCTTCCAGCCACGTCCGGCTCCAGCTCTTAGTAACATTTGTCCTGTCACAACGCCTCAGCTTCCTTAACTTCCACTCTTCCTCTCCAGCTAGTTCCCTTGGAGGAGCTGCTCTGCACAGCCACTGCAAGCATGGTGTTGTAGCCGTTGCTCCTCTTCGAACCTCTCTGGACAGAGCGGTACACCTTCCTGAAGCAGCGGGGCTGGCAGCACCTAAAGCCCATTCAGAGTCTGGAGAAATGGGATCCTTCGGAATTCTTTCTGTGCTTTCTAAAGCCAGTTTTGAAAGCTTTTATACTCGGATAACTCAGTAGCGGGTAGTTCTGCCCCCAACACTGCCCCTCAGTGTCTTCATGAGATTTAGTGACGCCACACACAAAACGGCTTCCTTAGCTCTGGGCACCGAAGAGCCTCGGGGAACGGCCCCTAAGCCGCCCTTCTGGCCTGGACACAGGGGTGTTGTCGGGCAGGGGAGGCCTGGGATATTTCCCCTAATGATATGCAGGGCTTGTCGGAGCTGAGGGAATATGGCTTTGGTGCTGGATAAAGCATTCTTTCTGACCAAAGTGTCAGTTAATTTACAGAAAGATGAAACTATCCCTGCGTACGCAAATGTTCAAAATTCACAGGCCATCTGGGGTTCCTGTATCTTCACATGAGAGACCCCAGACGGGTTGTAAATTCATCCCTGTGGGTAATATTCTGCAGTCACTCCTTGGTCCTCCTACCTTTCTTGGTGGCATCTGATACTGTGGCCATGATGAGGTTAATTTATGTGGCTCCATGCACTTCATCATCTGTCACTGGTATAGCTCTTGCTCTGCCATCTGGTGTCTCAGAGGCGGTTTCAGGAAGCCGCGTGCATAACAAGGTGTCTGCATTTGCGATTCTTTCATGCATTTATAGGTAATAGCTAAAAGGTATTCTGAGAAGCCAGAGCCCTTCTCTGCCGTGGATCACCACTAACATGGATAATCTGACATGAAGTTCAAACAAAGCCTGCTATGTTTTGCAGGAAAACACATCTGAATTAGTCTGCAATCACCAATATTGATGGTACCTATCTGTTTTGAGACCCTGAATATCTCTATCAGGCTGAGAATATCTTCCTGGGCTCTTGTGCAAATCAGTAAAAGGCAGAGACAATGGCTTACCATCAAACGTGATGGATGATGAAACAAAACAGCGCACACTAGCACGAAAAATTGTTTAAATCAAAAATCCTGCAGCAAAATGCCTAAGTGCCCCTATTATAATGATTTCATATCCATGTCTCATTTCCAGCAATGCGCTAAGGCCCCGAGAGAGCACAACAAAACATTAAAGAGATAAAGCCATGAGAAACAAAAAATGTACTCAGAGGAAGTGGGATGTTGTAATGACGGAGCCTGGGCCATCCTGTCTGTCAGGAAGGCCACTGTGCCAGGCGCCAGGGACAGGGTTAGGTCAGCAGTGGGGAGGATTATGAATGTTAAGAGAGGATGCAGGAGCCACAGTTCAAATTATTTTGGAAGTGTAAGATAAGGAAGATACACATTTTAGTAAACACTCAAGTAGAGGACAAAGAAAGCATGTGGTATTTTAAAAGGTGAAGAGTGTGGTAGAGTTTGGCAAAGTTCTTAAAAGAATTTAGTGGCTGGGTGCTGTGGCTCATGCCTATAATCCTAGCACCCTGGAAGGCTGAGGGAGAAGGATTCCTTGAGCTCAGGAGTTCAAGAACAGCCTTAGCGAAACCAAGACCCCATTTCTACTAAAAACAGAAAAGAACTAGCTGAGCATTGTGGCAGGTTCCTATAGTCCCGGCTTCATGGGAGGCTGAGGCAAGAGGGTCTCCTGAGCCCAAGAGCTTGGGGTTGCTGTGAGCTATGACACTATGGCACTTTACCCAGGGTGACAGGGTGAGACTGTCTAAAAGAAAATAAAAAGAAAAAAGAAAAAAATGAAAGAAATTAGCGAAAAGGCAGGTTCTGAAGAAGTGAGGCCATGGCCATTAGAACAGAAGCTGGAGGGCTTGTAAGATGATGTGATGGCTAAGAAGCAAAATCCCAAGTCTCCCAGAGGTGCGGCTGGACCTCAGCCCCTGTCTCCCTGCGGGTGTGCCTGGCCCTCAGCCCCTCGCCTCCACACAGGTGCGCCTGACCCTCAGCCCCACCGGGCCACAGTGGGAGAGGGGGTCAGGTGAACAAGAGGGACAATTGGTCCAAGTTGCAATACATTAGGCTGAGATTTGAAAATTTAGTTTAATGAGCATCACAGATCCTTATATGTTTTCAAGGAGGTGATGAATGAAAGTGAAGCTACAGGGAAAATCACTCCAGCAGCAGCAGCATTGAAATATCAGATATGGGGGTGAACAGGAAGACCCATTCAAGAATCTCCCTAATTTTCACAGCTAAACTCCAGCTAACATATAATGATAAGGTAGCTCTAGAGCCTGGGGTGTCCAAGGTAATCCGATGTTTACAAAGCAAGTTCCATTTGAATACCTTTTACAAGTGTCAGAAATCCTTCATGTCCTTCCTGTCGGGTGCCCTCGCCCCGCTCAGTGCTTCTCTCTGTGTTAGGGGTTGAAGAAGCATGATCTGAGAGAGACTTCCCAGAGGACCACAGATGGGCCAGAGAGCTGCACTGTGAGGACAGGATCAAAACCAGAGAGTTCAACTGGAAAGGCATTTGATTAAAAGCACCCTTTAAAAACTGCCTATTCTGTGTAGCACCATCTCTCGGCACTTTCTGATTGTAAATGGCCAGAAAGGATAATCTAGATTTCCTGTTACTGGAAAAGCCTAGAGGAGCCAGTACGATGTTTCTGACAGTGCTAAGAACAGGAATTTCATCAGGAAGAGAGAGTTGCTGTTTGCATCCATCCCCAAGAGGCTGGAGAAGTGGCCTAGTCCAGCTCCTGTGCTGTTTTAATCCACTCTGCAATTCTGCCCCCAGGGATGCATGGTCAGGAGCCTGTTGTCATTCCAATCCCCGGGGCACTGTCAGCCCCAGGCCTGGAAGACACTGGGGGCTCAGTAAACGTTTGTGAAATGAACTATGTGTTTACGCTGTCCAACTTGTCGGGAAAACAATCTTTCTTTAGCCTTCTGAAATGTCTTTGTTCAAACTTCTGTGAGTATGACCTGGTAATCTTAGTGTGACTGTTAGAACATTTTTGCCATCTGATGGTTCCCTCTGCTAGTCTATATTCTGTTGATTAGACGTGGCATTTTCTTTTTCCTTTTGTTCTGTGGCTCTGCACAGGGTAACTCCCGACTTTCTTCGGCAGCCGCAGACATTTATGCTCTTTTATTTAGTCTGGAGGTCAGCACATTTTTTTTTTTTTTTTTCCCTCACAGATGTCCAATCTGCTGTCATAGAAAGCAATTGTAGGCAGAACACAGGCAAATGGCTATGGCTGTTGTTTATAAAATAGAGAGCATTTGTATTTGGCCTGCAGGATGTAGTTTGTTCACTTAAGTTAGTCTATAAGGTATGTGGCTCTTAATTTATTTTTTTGACTATTATTTTTCCTTTTGCTGATTTTTAGCAAGTATCTCTTCTCTTCTTTTATTTTTTGTACAAACCATCATATGTGCATTAATTTTTATAGCACTCATTACTTTTACATTTATGATCAAACAGGTGGACTGTGCCTTACCAAACTTGTTGTTTATGTACCCTGGGCACTCAGTATTTTAAAAAATAATGTACTCTGTCTTATAAAGTTAGTGATTCTATAATAGTAGGTGATTCTGCATAAAATAATATAGTAGAATACAAAAAATGGACACCCTTCTTTCTTTGGAACTATCACTGATCTTGTAAGTTGTTTCGGCAGAACATTATCCTGAGTTTCTATTACCGTTAGTAATTAAGCTTTATTTGGATCTCCTAATGGTGTGGAGCTTCTAAATATTTATCCCTTCATTCATATATATGTGTATAGTAACTCATAGAATATAGTTTAATGACCACAGACTTTACATAATGTTTTCTTCCCTCAAAAACAGAAAGCATAGGGCCTAGGTCAGGAAAAGGCAACTGAAAGAAGGTAAATTGCTTGTTGAAGAGCTAGGGGCCATAACGAGCATGGATTTAACTTCTTTCAGTTGCCTTTTCCTGACCTGGGCCCTATGCTTTATGTTTTCTGAGAGAAGAGAAAAGTATGTAGTGTCTGTGGTCGTTAAACTATATTCCATGAGCTACTAAGTTTTTTTTGAATTATCTAGAGTTCCTTGAATGTTAATATATGAAATGAAATGTCCAAAAAGACATTTCTTACATCACCATTAAAATACATATACATGACAGGAGGGGCCATGGCCTTGCTACAGTTTCAATATCCCATCCAATGACTCATGTCATTGTGATGGTATTAAGTGGTAAGACCATTAAGAGGTGATTAGGCCATGAGGCCTCTGTCCTTGTTAATGGATATTAATGTTATTATTGCAAGAAAGAGTTGTTGTAAGATTGAGTTTAGCCCTTTCTTGATCTTCCACTTCTGCCTTCTGCCATGGGATGACACACAAAGAGGCCCTCAGCAGACACCATGCTCTTGGACGTTCCAGCCTCCACAGTCATGAGCCAAAAATTACTCAATCTCAGGTAGGATTATAGCAATATAAAATGTATTATGAGAATACTATATAATGGGAACTTCACAGCATAAAAGAAATTAGCTAAAGGAATATCTCCAGATTGCATCATTCTTAAGACATGCAGTTATGATAACTGTTATTTCAGGAATCATCTGTTGGCAAGCTTTTCTTTGGCCTCTTTCCCCCCCTACTTTCACTTGTAAATATTGAGTTGTTGCAGAAACTAAAGTATACTTTTTCACAGGCTCCTTTTTAAATGTTATCTGTCTACTATTTCTTTTGGGTTTTTCTGGGCAAACATGATCCCCCCCATTTAAATGACCATTTTCATTTAAAATTTATTTATAAAAATGATCTCTACTTGCATTTTCTATAGAAGGAATCAGTAATTGTAGGTCCCTGGTCTTTCCATATTTGGCCATATTTTCTTGCAAAGCTAGCAAATTCTTTGAGCTCTCAGAACTAGTCTGAAATACTAGATTTAGAGATGGCTGAGGGGATTGTCATTTCATTAACATTTAAAACACATTAAGGTTTTGTAATACATATAGGATGGCCATTGCACTTCCTCTCCAGAAGGAAGTAGTAAACAATTTTTTTTTAAGTCTTACAGCCGATAGAGATGTTATTGTGAAAATTTTAGAGCTGACTTTTGGGCGCATGAGAGCATGGAGGGAGAAATGTAGTAATCACTCTGCTGTTTCTCTTGGCCCCCAGAGGATGTCAAAATAAACACACACCAGTTTGTACACAGAGGCTGTCAGCAGTCTGGGTACTGTGCAGACCACATGTAAAGAAAGTTGGTAATACATAGGGAGCTAATCTTTGTTTCCATAATTCTTTCAAAGGCAGAAAGAGGGGAGAAAAAATTCATGTCACAGAACAAATGTAGACATTAACAGTAGATACAGAAGCAGATGACATGATTAGGCTTTAAATGTTGCCTGATCTCCCTTTCTTAGCTACATTATCTCACATTCTAAAAGTTGTGGGGAAAGATATGGGACATATAAACTTATTTGGAGGAGAAGAATAGGCTGTTATACTTTGCGTTAACATTAAATCCACCGCATCAGCTCTCTACACCCGGTGTACTCTGTCTCCCAGACAGAGCTCGGGCTCTGTGAGCGGGGCCCCTGCTGGGCTGCACACGTGGTGTACTAAGTCTCCCAGGCAGAGCTCGGGCTCTGTGAGGGGGGCCCCTGCTGGGCGGCTCCGCGTTCTCATCATGTGCTGTGCAGGGGAAGAGGCTCCTCTCAAGGCTCGTCCCATGAAGCCTGATTGGAAATGACAGGCAATTGAAATTCAGATGACCGGAATTACATGGTTTGATTTGATTTGACTAAGCCCGTATTGCACATACTCAGCAAAGATATATGTGCTTTTAGAGCAGAAAATGCCTCCCTAATTAACAAAACACTCAACAGGCACATTCAGTTAAAGGAATTGCACTGAACCCTCACTTTTGCACTGTGCTGCTGCTCCCTGATCTCTTTCAGTTGACATTAGTATCAGAAACTTGGCTAGCCACTTTACATGTATTTAACAGAATCCCTTGATGAGTTCTAAGAGCTTATGTAGATTGTATATGCAGGGGATGGGATTGGAGCTCTGGGCAGTTTGACTTCAAAACCCCTCCTTGTAACTACTCTGCAACACTTCCTCTTTCTTTTAAAATGCCACACTTTTCTCCACCATATTGAAATAACGTTGAAATTTCCATGTTGTAAGTGGTTTAGTCATTGAATAAAGGACTATACATGTTTCTTAAAATTTTCCCTCCTTCCTCATTGTGCTACTGATGAAAAGAGGACTGCCAGCTGAGTAAAGTATAAGCCCTGCTGTCTATTTCCCTTTCCTGCCCTAATAGGATGGATACGTAGTACAAGGTCTGACAAGTAAGTTCACAATCGCATCCTGGAGAAAGTGCTACACACCTCACACTGCTGAACATCACTACACTCACCTTTGATGTACTCCCCTTGTGAAGTTATGCACTGAAGCCCGTGCCTAGTCCATCCTTTGAGGCACTTTTTCTAGGATGAGTTTGCAAACTTAATTGTCAGACTTTGTATGATGACAGCCCTGATAGCCATTCCAGAAAAAAATATTCCAGACTTGCTTTGAAGAGTGGACTAAGTGCTGGGATCAGTGCATGGCTTCTCAAGAGGAGTCTCACCTAAGACTCTGCCTGTCAATGTGTAGTAAATGCTGAACATTGTGGAACATCCACCCTAACTATGTCTGTTTTATGGATGTTGTTTATGTCTTAAGTGTGACTATATAATAGCATATGGAAGAAACCTATATTCCAAAAGCTGAAGTCTATATACACTACTCTGGTTGCCTTTAGCCAAAAAATTTTGAGGAATAAGTAGTAGTAACGGGAAATGCATTCTGAGTCTTTGCTGTAGCTGTGAACAACAAAGAAGTTACTTTGAATGCAAACATATTTTCTTTCAACTGTGGTAAAGAATTTCACAGTTGGACTGAAGCCTTGTTAGCTATTGTGTCAAACTGGAATACTGTTTCTATCAGAGCACGTCTCGTTTTAAAAAATATGTGTTGTCACTATAAATGTTGGCAGACCCATGCCTCAAAATGGGCAATGAACTGGTTTCACAACAAAAAAGTTACCTCTTCTCTAGATCTAGTAAAAAAAAGTTTCTGTGTTTTTTTTCAATGGAGAAGATTGCTTATATAATAAATATTCCTAGTTTTCAATTAACCGCGGGGGGGGGGGGCACTTTGACACAGAGTTGGCTCAAAATGATAGAGAATATCCTAGTAGCTGAGAAGTAAGATCTGTTAGGAGAAGAAAAGGATCATTTACTCTGCTACCAGCTCCAGGTGTGGCAATTAGAAAGTTATTAGATTCAACTTTGGTTTAAAGAGCAAAAAATTTGAGCCATGGACTGATATGCACGTTAAGTTTTAGAAGGAGCTGAATAAAGAGGAAAGAAACCCAGACTTGTTAAATGTTCACTATGTGCCAGGACCTGTTGTATAAGTCACAAGTATGTCCTTTCTTTTAACAAATTTAAGGAAAGTATGCTGTGATCCATCTACGTAGCGCATCAAACACAGACATTCATATTGAATATAGCAAGTTATGCCTGGTGATAAGCCTAATGCAAGCACCTATCTCAATGAATAATCTATATTCCTTTTATTAAAGCCTTTGTTATCTTAACTTCGTGTGAAATTTAGCATTTATTCATTTTCTGTTTAGTTTTCTTTCTTTTCTTTCTTTCTTTTTTTTTTTTTTAATTAAATCATCGCTGTGTACGTTAATGTGATCATGGGGCACCATACACTGGTTTTACAGACCGTTTGACACATTTTCATCATACTGGTTAACATAGTCTTCCTGGCATTTTCTTAGTTATTGTGTTAAGACATTTATATTCTACATTTACTAAGTTTCATATATACCCTTGTAAGATGCACCACAGGTGCAATCCCACCAATCACCCTCCCTCCGCCCACCTTCTCCCTCCCTCCCCTCCCTTTCCCCCGATTCTTAGGTTATAACCGGGTTATAACTTTCATGTGAAAGCCATAAATTAGTTTCATAGTAGGGCTGAGTACATTGGATATGTTTTCTTCCATTCTTGAGATACTTTACTAAGAAGAATATGTTCCAGCTCCATCCATGTAAACATGAAAGAGGTAGTCTCCATCTT
>CAUYPK010060250.1:0-21391 GCA_963574355.1 Loris lydekkerianus | reverse complement strand
CTTTCATGTTTACATGGATGGAGCTGGAACATATTCTTCTTAGCAAAGTATCTCAGGAATGGAAGAAAAAGTATCCAATGTACTCAGCCCTAGTATGAAGCTAAATTATAGCTTTCACATGAAGGCTATAACCCAACTATACCACAAGACTATGGGAAAAGGGCCAAGGAAGGGGAAGGGAGGGGGGAGGTTTGGGTGGAGGTAGGGTAAGGGGTGGGGCCACATCTATAAAGCATCTTAGAAAAAAAAATAGCATTCAAAAACATGAAATACTAAGGATAAGCTTAACAAAACATAATAATATATTCTATTAATACACTGTAACTCCAAAATAATGCTCAAAGGATATAAAAGACCTAAATAAATCAAGTTCATTAAAATTTGAATTAAAAAGTCATCATTGAAAGGCTCAATATTACTATAACATTAATTTTCTGCAAACTGATCTTAAGAGTCAATGTAATCTCAATTTAAAAGATTTTAAAATTTATTGGAAAGGCAAAAGATCAATAATAGCCAAAACAAACTTGAAAATGAATTACAAAATGAGGAGACATACTGTGCCAGATTGTAAGACTTACTATAAAGCTATAACAATCAAAACAGTGTGGTTTTGGCAAAAGGATAGAACAGAGTAAAGGGACTTGATCTAAATTAAAATCTACTCATCAAAAACTACCATCAAAAAACTAAATAGGTAACCCATAGAATGAGAAAAAATATTTACAACACAATTACTTGACGAAAGATTTGTATTTAGAATATACAAATTCCCACAACTCTAGAATATACTATAAAAACAAAGAGCCTAATTTATTTTTTTTAAGAGCAAAAGACTTTAACAGACACTATACAAAAGAAAAGATATAAATGGTCAAAAAGTACACAAAAAGTCATTCAATATCATTAGTCATCAGGAAAATGCAACAAAAACCACAACAAAAGTTCATTACATGCTGTCTAGAATGACTAAAATGATCGAGGCTTATAGCAGCAGATCTCAGAGAGGATGTAGAGCAACTGTAACTCGTGTGTATTGCAGTTTGCTAGATAATATAGTACAACCACTTTTGAAAAGTGTTCATGATTTCTTGAAAAGCTAAACATATAACTACCCTAAGACCCAGCAATTTCACTTCTAGGTATTCATCCAAGAGAAATTAAAACCTGTGACCTCAAAAATCCTGGTACAGGATTATCATAGAAATTTTATTGAAATAGTTTTAAAACTGGCAACAACTGTCTAACAACAGAACAATGAATAAGTACGCTGTGTTATAGTCATCCAGTGGAACACCACTCAGCAATACAAAAGAACAGACTACAGATTCCTGCAACATGGATGAATCTCAAAAATATTATGACAAAAGGAAGAAGCCAGACTTGAAAAGTATATTAACATGTGATTCCACTTATTCTAGAATAGACAAAACTGGGGATGAGGATGGGGGTTTCCTGGAAAGTTCTGTCAAAGGAACGTACAGTTGAGATCTGAACGGTTCATTTTGTGCAAATTATAGCTCATGGGTCAACCCCTATCTGCAAAGGAAGCTAGGCAATAATGTCCTCTGGGTGTTTCAGATAATAGTTTGGCTTCATCACTTAGAGGAAGATGGATATTGGGCAGGCAATTAGGCATGCATGCATACGTACACACACACACACACACACACACACACACACACTTACGATCCCAGCCCTTGTTCTCAGAGCATCATACAAAAGCTCGGTCAATCTTCACGCTGACCATCATTATTTTCCTTTATGCAGGTGACAGATCTGTACTACAAGAACGGTGAAACTCGATGTCATGGCATCTGGAGACTAGTCGAAGGAATCAGAGGTGTTTAGTACAGAGAATATAAAATCAAAAAAACCTAAGAGCCTGAGCATTCATTACAAATTCCCAAAGATCTTGGGGCAAGGGATCAGATTTCTTCTGGTTGGCCCCCAAGGATGGGGCTAAAATCAAGGGAAAGATGGTACTCGGTGTCTGGGAAGAAAGAACATTCTGCTAAGTATAGCCACCCACTTTTGAGGTTCTCCCAATAGTCCAAGGAAGGAGATGTGGCTGATAGTATCCCTATTCCATTGACAGGGAGGCTGAGGCTAGGAGAGGTCACTGAATCGTCACACACGCCTAACACTCCTCCCTGTTCACTCAGCCTGTCCCCATTTGAATGGTATCTCAGTGGGCAAGTGTGGAAGATCTGGAACCACATACAGACTTAGGTGAGTGTCTTCACCACTAGCAAGCTCGGGGACTTCAGGTTTGTGAAACTTTCTGAGCTTTTGTTTTCCCATCTGTAAAATGGGGGTGATAATAATGGTAGCCACCTCTGAAGACAAATATGAGGGCTAATTGAAACACTGCATGTGAAACAGCAGAGCATCTGGCTCATAGTAAGTGCTCAGGAAACAATGGCACATATTGTTTGCCCTGGAGATCCAGTTGGTGACACAGTACCTGGTAATGACCTTGACATAGCCTTAGATTCATATCCTACAAGATGAAAAACATCTGGATCTTGTGCAATGTTTGCTACACCAAGGAGGGCTGGAGGCCTAATTAAAATTGCTACTCTGTTTGCATTATCAAATGTGAGGGTTTATTTTTCTTCCCACAGAGCTAAGATTTTTCTTATCAAAAATCTATTCACTAAAATGCTAATGATCGCCAGTGATTAGAAACTGCTGCTCAAATTTTGAAAGTTCCCAGTGGGCCTCTCAGACATGGCTTGTAACTTGTCAGTTGAAGAAATGTTCTCAACAAATCAAACTTTGCTGTATTTGTAGAAAAAAAAATATTTCATTTGCTTAACGCTTCACTGTGCTGATCCAGGAGGGACTTTTGAGTTAAGTGACAGAGACCACATTATTAGTTATGGAGTCAGTTCTAATAGAAGTCTCTTAAGGCAAAATATTCTCACATAGGTCCCCAAAACTGCGAACAAAAGTCTGTCAAGCTTATCTTAATTTCAATGAGCATTTACTTTGGCAAAAAAGAGGCAAGAGTGTGCAATTTTCTTTTATTATTGAGGTCTGTGAACTCACCCTAGAAAAAATGCTACATACCTCATTGCTAAATATCACCATGGTCACCTTCAAAGCACTCCTCTTGAATTGTTGGGCCCTGCCATGTGCCTGAGGCCTAGTGCAACTTCCCGAGCCTGACTAGAAGCAGATCCATCGAGCTACTTCTGCGTAGCAACGACTCAGCAGGGCCCGGCCTGAAACTGCCTCTACCTAGATACAGCCAATGTGGTACCATGCCACTGGCCCGACCCTGTCACTCACCTCTTCCCCCGCCTTCTTTCCCTGCCACTTCTCCACAATAAAAAAATAAATAAATTCAAAAAAAAACATTTATTTAAGGTTTACAATTAATTACTTGATGTTCAATAGTTTCTATGTCTCTATGAGTCTACTATATACATACACACCATTTTGTCTCTGCTTTCTTTCAATTACAAATGCCTATCAATACACTTATGCATTATTATTGTTAGTATTCCAACATGGAAGTATGTTATAATTTATTTCAAAACTATCTACACAAATTATATATCATTTTAATTATTTGCATGTGTAAATTAAACTCAGTTATCTACCAAAGACTTCTTTGCCTTAGCACAATAACTAAGAAAATGCCAGGAAGGCTATGTTAACCAGAGTGATGAAAATGTGTCAAACGGTCTATGAAACTAATGTATGGTGCCCCATGATCACATTAATGTACACAGCTATGATTTAATTTAAAAAAAAGACTTCTTTGCTCATATCTCTAATTGCTTTCATAGTATAAATTCCTAAAGTATAAATAGTAAGTCAAAAGTTATTTGTTTATCCATATGCTTACTTGCTCATAGTTGATGTAAAAACCACAACTGACTTTTTTTTCCATTTGGATATAACCTTTGAATGTTGAAAACATATTAAAAGAACTATTTTTAAGATATCCTAAGGACTGTAGACTTATTACTCTCAATTATAATTCAGAAATGTTGAGGTCAGAGTTCTACACAGACATGTTAGAAAATGTTTGCTTTCGCTGTGCTGGTCTTAAGAAAATATTTATTGAAACATGTAGAACTTCTTTAATGGCATAGAAATGAGGAGTGTATACTATTTTTCACATTCATATCTCTATGTATATAAGCGGAGTAATAGAAATATGCAAATATTTGCATTATGTCTATAATAGTAGAGCAGATCTACTATAGGAATTAAAATTACCAGAGAAATAGATTATCATGACTTTCTAAAGGTTATTATGTGGAACAAGAAATAAAATGAATCACAAATATTACTTTATAGAGAATGAATATTTTTACCATGATTTTACCGAAATAGCCTTATGTTTCCTTTAAGGTACTTTTTCTAAGATTTATAGCCTTTCTCATAAAATATTTTAAGTACATCTTTAAGGCAAGAACTGTGCTGATTTTGCACAAGAGGCATGTAACATTTCCTAATTTTATTTTTTAAATAAGCTAATGTATTACTTATTGAATAAAGTAGCCAAGATCCAGATCACTTTATATAGAAAATAGAAGCTGTTATGTATTCTGTAATTAGAAAATGAACTTGCCTATTGTCTAAAAAAAAGCAATTTTTTTCTTAACCAGTCCATCTTCCCTTAATATTTATTGATGTTGTATAATAGTCCAGACTGATGTTTATTCAAAAAGTAAAATAAGAGGAAAAAATGTGTGTATAATGTCTAATCACTGCAAATAAAACATGAGATTACTTTCAAGGTAGAAATGTGACCTAAAAAATATCTTTTTAAATGATCATCATTTGTCCATATAAAAATCATATCCTATGCTAAAAATTGTGGTAAATGGCAGTTTTGATGATTCCAAGAATGTTGATGCTACTCTTTTGTAGCCCCACTCCCATTTATCATCTCACTCCCAAACCCAACTCATCGCCATGTTTTCCCGTTGGGCACATTACCATGATAGAAAAACAATATGCAGGGTACACAGAATGTATGTAAGGGAGCTAGGAAGATTTTGCAGAAAGTATAAAGGCTAAGATAGTCAAGGAGTTGCTTCTGGGCCAAAGCAGTGTAGTCACTAGTTCATAGATCCACTCTGAAAGTCAGACACAATATGAAAATGCAGAAAGTCAAATTTTCTTCCTCACCCTTTATTTTGCTATTGTGTGTCTCTTACACACTTAGCCCCACAACTCCACAAACAATTGCTATTTTCAATGAATAAATGTGGTTAGTTTGGTTCATGTTTGTCCAAGGGCAATGGAGAATATATTGAGTGTTGGAGAGCTTTGTTTCTAAACCTGCTTAAGGCATCTGCTATAAAACCCAAACCAATAGGCGGTTCCTCGTGTCCAACATCTTATCTACCATTAATCTCTACTTCACAGTAAGGATCACTTTTTCTAGCAATCAGTGAATATATTTCTTTTTTTTTTTTTTTTTTTCTTTCTTTTTCTTTTTCTTTCTTTTTTTTTTTTTGGCGGTTTTTGGCCAGGGCTGGGTTTGAACCCACCACCTCTGGAATACGGGGCCAGCACCCTACTCCTTTGAGCCACAGGTGCCACCCCAGTGAATATATTTCTAATTATTTTCAAGCTGTTTGAGAATTTTTTAAATGTTTTTATATTGGCAATCTAAAAAGTAATATAAATACTACCTAGATTACCTCAATGATCATAAACAGTTGATAAAAACTTTGCTAAGTCATATAATTCTACTTTCCATTGGCTAATCAAAAGAGGAGAGGGATATTTAGTAAATAGCAAATAGTAAAAATAAAACTTACAGAAATTCCCATTGAGAAAAGTGATGAGAGATATTAGTCCACACTCGTATATAATACTGTTAAGACAAAACCCAAAGCCTAAGAAATAGAAGCCTCATGCCCATATGGTGGACATTGATTTAATTTCTAGGAAAAAAAAATTATTTTTAAGTAACTTAATTATTTTTTCAACTTAAATTTTCATCAGTCTATAGTTCGGCTTGTATTTAATTTGTAAATGAAATTTGAGGTGTAGTAGTAAAAGGTTATGTGCAGGTAATGTTTGTGCATATTTAAATGGAAAATTCCATGGTTCCAGAAAATGCTTAATGTTTTTTAAAGAGATGTATTTTTTACTTAAATTAATCTATCCATTATGAAGTCAATGATAAGATAAATTGCCTTCAAAGCACTAAAATATAGTCAGTCATTAAGATCACCAGAAAAAATATTTTATTCTACCACCTTTTCAATACAGATTTGTGATAATACAAGAAATTTGATTAGAAAATAGAGAGAACAAGTACAATTTTTCATTTATCTGTTAATAGACTTGGGTTAGGCCCTAGGAAAAATGGCTCTGACAAAGGAACGATAATAAGGATAGCAAGCTTCTCTCTGTTGAGTAAAGGGCACCTGCAGTGTTACAAGAGGGTACAAAAGATATCCGAGATCTTATCTCTTCTGTATTTGGTATATCCTTTAATGAAGAGTTTAGTGATATGGTCAGAAAGACAAAGACCTTGAAAAATGAAAATAAGAAAGAATTAATCAGAATACAAGAATGGAAGAGAAGACCTATGTGACATTAGATATAACAGGCTCAGTCGTCCACATCTGGTTTTCCTACACTCTTGGCAGTATGTCCTAAAATCATTCAATCCATTCTGGTAGGACTCATTTTACGTGAATGGAATACAATGTCATAGCTAACATGACTTCCATATGGTTTGGGCTATTATCGGCGAGGACAGAAACTATATCACAAATGCAATTTTCAAATGAACAGTCATCACTATCCTCCAGAAATACTTTCTATATATTGCTAAATCAATGAAGATTTAGAAATTTGGCAATTGTGGATTCAATTTACTGATTATTAAAAAATGATGCTGAAAGATATTGGATGAGAATATAATGAAAACTGACTTCTGAGAAATTGCAGAAAAATTAAGTTTGAAAGAAATTAACATTTAGATTAAGTGTAATGGGAGGAAATCAAAATGTTTGGATGTGGCTATGAAGGAACTGTGAAGACAGAGGGGCAACCACATGTCAGTAGGTATTCTCACTGATTATCAGAAAATCACAATTAAAGCAACAATAGCATGCGATTTCCATGTTATTTTTTTCTGTCAATATTTCTATGACATGTCATGAGTGTGTATGTGTATGTACACTTACTTGAGTAAGATTGATAGTGCCAACAAAAATAGATGCTACATTTAACATATTTTCTCACCTACCTAAATATTGCCAACATCCCTCTACATCACTGAGTCCTCATTTTATTCAGTTTAATGCTCATAAATTATCCAATCTTTTGGACAGGTTATAATTTTGAAAAAAAGTCATAGTGTAAACATTCATCTTATTTCTACCTTTTACCCATAAGATTTATGCTTCAATGAATATCTTGTGGCTCAACCTTTCTATGACAAATTTTTAGCAATAAAATGGTATGGTCAAAGGTTTATACATCTTAATATTCTCAATGAAGATGTACAAACTATTCATCAAAAATATTATATAACTTGACTTCCAGCATATTAAAAATTGCATATCCTCACCTTCTCCAAAGGTGGGTGTTATGGATTAAAGTGCATCCCCTGACAAATTAGTAACTAAGAAGGTGACTGTATTTGAAGATAGCATATTTAAGGAGGTAAGTTAGTTAATATGAGGTCTTCAGGATATGCCTTATCCAATATGACCGGTATCCTTATAAGATTAGAAAATTTGGATACAGACATTTACAGAGGGAACATTATATAAAGAGGCAGGAAGAAGGCAGCAATCTACAAGCCACGGACAGATACCAGGAAAAGAGATTTTCCTCATGGTTCACAGAGTGTTCCAACTCTTCCCTTAGTCTCTAGAATTGTGAAAAAATGGTATCCATTGCTTAAACCACATAGTCTGTGGTACTTTTTTAAGACCACATTGATAAACTAACATATCAGGTATAATATGTCTTTCCTTTTTTGCCAACTGTATTCTAACTTTAGAATTATTCTAATGCTAAATAAATATTTATTTGCTTATTAATGTTGTTGATTACTTTCTGATGATTCTTGTTTGTCATTTTTCTGGTCATGTATATTACTCTTTCCCACTGACTTAAAATTATAATGTTGTATCATATTATTATCATACATAAATGGATTGGCATCATCTCATTCTTTTATCTGTTGTGGGAGACTGTGCACCAAGCTTGTGGAAGCTGTCACCGGTTCTGGAAGAAGGTGTTGAGAGCGAGACCATCTCCAAGCTAGCGGAGATGTTTTGCTCCCGGAGACAAGCCCTCAAGCAGCTGCAGGCTTTTTGGATTGGCCGATTGTTAGGAAGCAGGTGTTATACATTGAACATTCATGGTGCAACACGGTGGGAGTCAAGCCCTTGGGGAAAGGGCATGTAGCAGCCATTAAGCATGTGATCCTAGTAAGTGGGCCCCCACACCTGTTGTATAATCCTTCAATAAAAAGCCTTGGCAGAGGTTGCTCAGGACTCTCCCTGGAGATATGGGAAGCCCACCTCTTGTAGGTATTTGTACCTTCAATCTGTGGTCCCGGCTGTTTTTGTTCACCTGGTGATGGGGTGCCACAGTAGGCACAGACACCTATCCTCAATTATAATGACAATAATAACAGATCTAACAATTATTGAGGTTTTTTTACTATGTAACTTCCTTCAATAATTCACATTCATAACTCATTTAATTCAAATAAGAATTCTATGACATAAGTATTATTATCTATATTTTCTTATGAAACAACTGAGTCACAGAGTAAAAGAGCCAAAGGCAGAATACAAACCTATGTAGTCAGGCTCATAAATACTAAATGTACACATAAGGTAATAATGGCAACAACAGCAACAGCTAACATTTATTGAGCTTTCACCATGCCTAAGAGACTTTGAAATATGTACAATGCATTTGCTCACTTAATCCTTACAACATCCTTTTGAGATAGATACTAATATTATTTTCATTTTACTCATAAAAAATTCAAAACACAGATATGTCAAGTATTATGCCTACTACTGTACATCTGTGAAATAAAAAACTAGAAGAAAATCCTATAAATCTTTTCTTCATTATGCTTCCTGAACACACAGTTTTAATTATTGTAGCTCTGAACTAGGGCAAAGACCACCCACCCTTTAATTTTTTTCAAAATTATCTAGGTTATACTAAGAGCTTATAAATATATTTAAAAGTTATTTGAAGTACATTTGTAAGCCTTCATATTTAATAAGAATTTATAACATTTTAGAATCTATAGATATATTTCTATTCAGTTCACATAACATTTGATAATCAGTTATATCACCAAAACAAAATATTAGTTACTAAGGTAGTTGCTGTGCACTTTTATATTAAAAATATAATGGTAAAGAATACACACTTTCTTTTTTCTGGATAGCACTGACATAATTATTATCACAGTGTAAGCAAAGAAAGTAACCATAGTCACCCTATATGTTACTTTGAACTATAAGAGGCTGCCTTTTGACCCATGTTGACCCACAAAATGGCACTTTCCTATGTTTCAAATTAATACTGTGAATAGAGATGATGCCCGCTGAGGAACATATCTGTAAATTTAGATGTGCTACTTGCACTACTGTCCAAAGTTGGAATTAATTATGCTTTCCTACATTGATGTCTTACCAAATGTCCCCAGCAAGTGATTAAACCTCAGTGTGCATAGCTATGATGCTTTTAGCCAATGTTCTAAACTTTACTAAACGTGTTTCTGGGAATACAAAATATATAACCGTCAGCATTATAAAATCTATAAAAGGAAACACATACCGCATTCATGAGAACTTCACTAACCACGAAGAGTCAGATTTATTAAAGGTGTTCAGAGGTTGGATTTATGCAAGAATTTGAACAAAGCTCAATGATGGATCCTAGAGACCTCTTAAAGGTTGTATAACTTAGAAAATGTCTCTTCTGGGGGGGTGGGGGAGAGTGTATTGCACTAAAAAGGAAGATGCTATTAAGAAGAGTAATAGGTAGTGATAGTTATATAAACATCCAGCCCATGACATATATTTCTTTTAATTAAAGCATGGTAGAATGCAGGAATTTGGTAATCTGTCTTGTAATGCTCATAAGTTTAGTGGCAATAAACCTTACTAAACATTGAGTTTGAGAAAATGCCGTGCAGGCAGATGGTGACTATGAGCTTCAAGTCTCTCCCAGAGCTGCAAACAATACCATCTGCTGCTCTCCTGATTTCTTTTTGCTCATTGGTATCAAATTTACTGGGGGATCACACTTTACATTCTAATTTCACACCCTGGCTGCAGTGATGGGAGTTATCTTCTCCCTCAATGTAAATTTGCTCAAGTTAATAAGGAATTCTGTTTTTCCTTTACCAAAAAAAGCTAGGAATTTGCAATTTTCTATCTATGACGGGTAATAGGAACTGAATCTACCCTCCCATCTGAAACAAAAATACCATGGCAAATATATGAAAAACATTTTTCCAGTCATTGAGCAACAAAGGGTAGATCTCTCATGGAAAACAAATGACACGAGATCTACAATTCCCCCAGGTTACTGGTTTGAAAGAATTTTTAGTCCAAGGCATAAAGGGAGAATATCACATGGATGTCAGGATACTTCCTAGGTTAAAGAGACATCCTGAGAGCCTGGGAAGACAAAGAAAGTGGGGATCATAGGGAGGGCCTGGGCACAGAAATACCTCTGCATATCTGCAAAAGGACCACCTCAAGTGTTCAGCAGTGTGATCACCAAACTTCTATATGAGAAAATTATCGAAGCCCTGGGAAAGAACCGTCAGAGATGATAACACTACACGGCACTAGAATTGGGCTAGACACGTTTACCTGTTCTCACCAGTCAAAATGGTAAACTGCTTGATTCATGTGCTTCAGGTAGAGAACTCAGAAGCATATTATAGAAACATTAAAAGTAAACCCCAGAAGAATCAAACTGTTTTCAAATAACAAGTTCCTAGATCAAACCTCAATAATATTTATAAAATAATAAGATACCCAGCATCCGAATAGGTAAAAACAATAATGTCTGATACAAATATAAATTACCAGGAATAAAAGAATAAAAAATTAGGAAAAATTTTCATCAATTGAAACTGGCATAGATAATAAAATTGGTAGATAAGAATACGTAAACTCTTATAACTCATCCCTGTGTGTTTTAAAAGTTAGGTAGAGACAAGACTTTAACAGAGCAACGTTTCTCCCTCAATAGCAACATTAATACTCTGTGCAATTAATAAAACTAACCATTTGAAACTCCAAAAATAGACAAGATGTTCAACACATGAGAGATGTTTGTGACTGTATGCCTACTAAGTTTCAGGTAAGAACAGTGAAAATTTGTTTGTATCATCCTTGTCTGAAGCTGCACCTGTGTTTTTGCCTGTATGGCAGGCAAGGAGGTTTACTACGCTGGGATAGGTCATGAAGACTAGCACCTTCTCTGCAAAGTAACGTGCATTTGCTAAATTTGGAGCAATAGGTGATATTCAAGCACAGTGGCATGGCCAAAGTTATACAATTAAGTATGTTTATCATATTTTAAAAAAATATTTCAAATACCAACATATATATAATTAGAGCCAAGAAAGAGGATGGAAAGGGCAAATTTTTTTTTCAAGGAATAATAGTTGAAAATTTCCTAAATTTGATAAAAAAAAAATCACTGACACATTCAAGAAATTGTAAAAGGTATAATAAATACAACGAGATCTATTTATATAAGTATGGATAGTGTAAGCCAAGAGTCCCCCTGCCTCGCAAAAAAAAAAAAAAAAAAAATTGTAAGTCTCAAGAAAACATGAAAGCCTAATCATAGTCAAGGAAACCACACTAAGAGTATTATCTAAACTTCTCAATGAAACCAAGAAGGCCAGAAAGAGTAAGACAACATATCCGTGTACTATAAGGAAGAGAAAAAAGCAACCAAGAATTCTGCATTCAACCAAACAATCCTTGAAAAGTGACAATGAAATAAAAATATTTCCAGAAAATCAAAGTGTGAGAATTCATTTCTGTCAGACTGGCTTACAGGGAATTAATAAAGGAAATCTCTCAGACTGAAAGAAAATGACACTAGACAATTACTCAAATATCTAGGGAAAAAAAAATGAGGATTGTAAGTGTCAATTAAATGATATATATAGAATATAATGTATTTTGTTTAATACAAAAGACTCAATAAATATATAATTTTCTCACTTATTCTTTTTACTTCTTCAATAGACACAATAGTGTATTGAGTATTAATTATAATGCTGTGCTGTTGTAATTCTAACATATGTAATTTTAATTTATATGACAGCAATAAAATTGAGTTAATTTGAGCAAATTTCCTACATTTTACCAGAGACAAATAATCACGAATCTGTACTAGTTTCTGAAAAGGTCATATCATTGTCATATCTAAGAAAATAACTCACAAATGAAGTAAAAATAACATTGATAACCTAATTAAATGGGCATGCCAAGAATTAAAATGAGAATTTTATTAGAGATAAAGAGAAGCATTTCATAATGTTCCAAAATATATGAAAAAAAACTAAAATGAAAGACAATTCTACACAGATAATTGGAAGGAAATTGACAGACATACAGAATACTTGAATTCTAACCAACTAAATGTAAATGACATACAGTTCACTCCAGTCAGCAACAAAGTAAACATTTTTTGAAATTGTATGGCATATATGCTAGGCTATAAAATAAGATTAAATAAAATTTTAAAGAGTGAAATCATGCAAAATGTGCCCTCAGCCTACAATGGAATTCAATTTGAAATTAACAATCAAAAGTCAACTTTAAAATCCTCAAATATTTGAAAATTAAACACTTTTAAATAATCTATGGATCAAATAAGAAATAATCAGCAATTTTTTTTTAATTTTGTTTGAAAAAAACAGGTAAAAATTCATGAGCTGTAGCAAAAAAACAGGTAAATTCATGAGATGTAGCAAAAGTAGTGATTAGAAGAAAACATATACCATTGAATTTCTATATTAGAAAAGAAAAAAAAAGCTTCAAATAAGTAACCTAACCTTAATAAACTAGAAAATAAATAATCAATTAAACCCCACGACAAGAAAAAGAAATAATACGAATATGGCAGACAACAGTAAAATATAAAACAGAAAGAAATAAAAAAAAATCAATGAAATCAAAATTTGATTCTTTTAAAAAGATCAAGAAAATTGACAAATATTTAGCTAAAATAATCAAGCATGAAACAGAAAATATGCAAATTATTAAAAGAGGGTACATTACTGCAAATCATACAAGTTAAGAGAGACAAGGAATTATTATAAACAACTTTTGATATATATTGAGTAATTTTGATAAAATAGGCAAATTCCTAGAATGATACCAATTATCAAAATTGATTCCAAATTTAAAAGATAGACCTAAAACAAGACATCAAAATACTAATTAAAAATCTTGCCACAAGTAGTAGTCCAACACAGAGAGCTCTCTGGTGAATTCTATCAAATATTTGGATGAGAAATAATACCAATCCTTAGCAAACTCTTTCAGATTACAGAGGCAGTAATATGCTGGTATGAAAGTCGCAGCATCACAAGAGAAGAAACTTACAGACGCATACTCCAGATGAACAAAAATTCAAAAATATTCAACCAAACATTAGCAACCCAATCTAGCAACATGTATGTGGTTATATGCTACAATGAAATGAGATTTACACCAGATACTGAGGTAAGATTGACAATAGAAAATCAATGTTATACACACTATGAACAGAATAAAGGCCAAAACCTACATACCAATTTCACAATATGGAGTATATTTTTAAACAAAACCCTACACTCATTTACAAGAAAAACTTTCAAATAAAGTAAAAAGAAAATTTACACATCTCATAAAGTGAGCCAAGGAAAAATCCATATAAACATCATACTTCAGTGTGAAAGCTTGAATTCCTTTTCCTTAACATCCGGAACAAGACGAGGATTTCTACTTATACTACATCTATTCAGCAGTGTACTAAAAATTCTAGATATTTTAGGAAAGAAACATCTTTTAAATAAAGACAACCAGATTAGAAAGAGAGAAATAAAATTCTCTTTATTTGGAAACTGTGGTCTTATTTATAGAAAATTCTGAAAAACATATATAAAACAAAACCATTAGAACTAACACATGACTTAGAAAATTTACAGAATAAAAGATCAAGACACAAAAATTGAGGGAAGCTCTCTATGCTATCAATGTTAAATACTAAAAAACAAATTAAAAACAGTTTTATTCACACTAACACTAAAAATATTAAAACATTTAAGAATAAATGTGACAAATGTATAAACAAGTTTTGTACATTGAAACATACAAAGTATTTTGAGAAAAATTAAAGAAAATCTAAATAAATGAAGAGATTTTTATCTTCATTTGTTGAGTTGGAAAAAAAACAATATTGCTAAGAAAGCCATGATTCAATACAATATTGAATTGAAAAAAAACAATATTGCTAAGAAAGCCATGATTCAATACAATCATGTATTGATTTATAAATTCAATACAATCTCTATTAGAATCCCAGCAGGATTTTTATAGAATGTGTAAGCCAATTTTAAAATACCTGTGGATATGCAACAGGCCAAAGGTACCCAAACCAAATATGAAACATAAATAAACGAAGTTTGAGCATTTACCCTAATTTCAGAATTTACGATACAACCACTGTAGTTAATATTAGGGAAAATACAGGCACATAGATTAGTGAAATGGATTGAAAGTTAGAACAAATCTTTACATTTATAATGAATTAATTCTGAGTAGAAGTGCCAAAACAATTTAACAACAACAAAAAAGATACTCTTTTCAACTAATCCTCTGGGACAATTGAATATCTACATGTTTGAAAAATAAACACACAGACACACGTACACTTTCGTGCCATGAAGAAAAAGGAAAAACAATACTCTGTGAGAAAATAATTGCAAATCATTTATTTCATCTACTCAAAAGACAGATAATAGTAGAAGTCATAGAAAATGTGGAGAAACTGGAACCCTCATGCTTTGCTCCTGAGAATATAAAATGATACAACCACTTGCTTAGCACTTTCTTAAAATTTTAAACATGTGTGTATGTGATGCTGCCATTTAACTCCTAGATATTTACCTAAGAGAACATTAAGACTATATTCAAACAAAACATGCTGCTTTGTATTTACAAACATGTGATCTATGTGAACTTAAGCATAGGAGCTTTATTCTTAATAACTCAAAATTGCCAATCACCCAAGCTTCTATCAATATGCAAATGCATCAATATGTTATGGTGTATTCATATAATGGGATACTATATTCATAAAGAGAAATAAATTATTAATACAGGTAATAACATGGATATATTTCAAAATATTTACATTAAGTGAAAAAATCTGATGAACAAAGAAAGTATATGTATGATTGTATTGAATGAGATTACAGAAAATGCAAAGCAATCTATAGTGACAGAGAGACGGATTGCCCAAGGACCAGAGAGGAGTGTTGGAGTTAGGGCAGGAAGGAGGGATTGATTACAAGGGCCATGAGGAAACTTTGGGATTAACAGATACCTTCATTATGACAGATGCATGTGTCAAAACTTACCAATAAGCACGCTTTAAATATATGTACCTTATCATATGTCAATGAGGTATACTCAATAAAGCTGTCACAATAAAATGTCCATCTAAAGCCTCTCGCACTTTACACAAAGTACTTCTGAAAGGTGAGATATGGGTGGATTTTACTCCTGACACTTGTTCTAGAAGCTGAATACTTATGCTTAAGGGATTTCATTTGCTCAGACACAGGCATGTTAATTAAGATCAGCTTTCTCAGATGAAATTGAGAAATCGCTTCAAAGACTAGTTCAACTTTCCCAGAAAAGACGAAAATTTTTCACAGCAGTAGCTACAAGGAAAACTGGCTTTTGCTTTCTTGCCAATTTTTCACATTTTTTAAAAAATCAAAGTTGAAGAAAAACCTGATATTAAAAACCTGAGAGATGGGAAGACCATATGGAAATATGCTTATTTGAATTGAGAAATTTTAAGGAGGCCAATTTTCATGTAGTTTGGAACTTGATAAGGAGTGAAAGATAAAATGCAGAGTGGACAGTGTCCAAAATAATTAGAAGCCAGTGGTCTCCTGGGAGGTCTACTAATAAGTAGCTGCCCTTGGACAAGAACTCCTAACTTTTACTAATTGTTTCTCATATACAAAAAGGGAAATTTTATCAGTTGTTACCTGGAAATACTGGCTATTTCTAAAATGTTATATCTCTGGAAGGCATATGGTAGGTAAGATATGAATGTGGCAGTTCAATCTTCTTTGTTAATAAACTTTTTTATGATTAACAGGGGTTTTATCAATTTTTATTAAATTATTTTACTAGAGTTTATATAAGCAGTGCATTGCAGATTTAAGAACTAGTTTATGGCTGAATGAAGCATCAGAGCACATAATAAATTTTTGGAGAACCACTTTCTTGAAACAAAGAAAAGAAAAATAAAGTATACTTAAGACCATGAGGTGCTAGTCTAAATAAACCTAAACGTGTTAAATACTTACTCCCCAAAATACACATCAGTATGATCACCTAAACAAAACTACTTGTTTTTAAAATTAATAAAATGATTTGAAAAGTGATTAGGTGTGTTATTTTTATTATCTTTAATATGTCATCATATAGACTATTGTGATCTGATTTTGATTATAAATATGTTCATATTTTCAGGTATGTGTTTTGATGTTTGATAAGCTTTTATTATTTATATTCATTGCAATCTGATATGTCTAAGAATACTTGTAAAATATGTTACATATATATTTTCCATTGACATTTGAATCACCTTACTTTCCAATACCATGGCAAAGTTATTATAAACAGAAAGTCCTTCCATCTCCCACGGAATCATTGCCTCAACTGGCAGCAAATAAACTTGATGTGGTTACACGGGATGATTAAAAATCTATCTTTCTCATTTGAGTATTGGGATAGTACATTATAACAGCTTGACAGCTGGAGTGGTTGAAACCCAGATAATTCCCTTGAAATTATCCAACCTAGCATGATTCCAACAGGATTTGAGCACTCAAGGCCATCCTTAATTTTATTGAGTTGTTAAGTACATTTTTCACATCATGATGATTAATACCCACTATATGTGAAGAACAGAAGCGATGTTTTCCCCAAATTTTATTTTCAAGCTCTTCTATTTCTTGGGACTATTTGTAAACATTATCTGTCAATATGTTTCTGAGATATTACCATTTTGAACTTTCACAGTATGTTGTTATTCTAACATAGTGTAAAATCTTTTCACCACAACAAGAGTAAACATGTTTAATTGATGCAAAATATCAAGTAACATTTAGTCACATTTTTCCTAAAATTGCTTCCACAGTAGATATTTTATGCAAGATATTTTAAAAATTAAAGAAGGCAGAGATACACATATAGCTAGCTCACTACTTGCCAGCAACTAAAATAAAATAAGATTCTGATATTTAAAGAAAGCCATGATATTTAGGGGGATCACTTTATTTTATGGGTAATTGAGCATAAAGAAAGTTTTTAAAATATGTTTTAACAGTTCATCATGCATCTGATATTTTTCTTGGTCAGCTAATTTATATAAAAGAGACTTTTGTGTTATTCAAGCCATTGTATAGCCAAGCTATCGGTCTTGGCCAGTATGAAATATTGTCCTAATAAATATTCCAGCTGTTAGAACATTTCAGTTTATTTGTCATATTGATTTACATTTGAGAATATTTAGTCAAGAAACGTTTGAAAATTAACACTTTGTAATAATAATTTGATGGCTTTTATCTTTTACTCCCTTATAGTAGATAACTTTTGCATATTTTTCCGTTCCAGGAAGCTCTACTTCATAACTGTCATTCATCCTCAAAATCTGGGTCTCTCGAACCAAGTGTGCTATAATTATCCCAATGTTCTTGACCTCAGAAATTTGGATGAAGAAAGGACAGCCTAACAATCTAGGCCAATCAGATACTCTCTGAGAGAAATGTGAAATTAGATTAGAAATGCCAGATATAATGCTGTAAAACTATTAAAGTCAAGGGCCCGTTGTGTGAACAGGGAAACTAAGAAAACCTGTCTATAAGAAAATGAGTCCAACATGGGAGATAATCTGTGGGCACCCAGGAGAAGATGTGCCTTAGTTCCCAACTAAGTTCCCAACTTTAAGAGCCTCCACTGCTACGTGTCTTGAATCTCTGCCTTCTAATCAGTTTCATGAGCTCAACCTGTATTTTCATAATGTAAGGTCTTAGATCACTGTCTTAAACTAGTTTTAATAAAAAATCACATAGAAGATATATTACTTACTGTTTACCAGGCATTGTTTTAAGAACTTTATGCATAGTAACTAATTTAAAATGTTGCAACCCCTATGAGGTAAGCCTATGGCACTCATTTTTGAGGATGAAGGGACTGAGGAATAGAGAGGTTATATAATTAACCCGTAACTTATGCCTCTTTTGCATACAGCAGCTGAACAAAAATTTATCTGAAGTATAATAATTTGTTTAAACATATTAAAAACATTCATGTTTAATCAAACATAGACTTTCCAGAATTCAGACTAACATATTTGAGATAGGTCTATTGATGCTAAAAATAAAACCAATGAAAAGAAAAAGAAAGAAAGAAACAAGAATATCCTTAACTAGGAAGGCGAGTGAATAAAATGCTCTGAAGTTAAAGGCACTTGGATACATACACAGGCTAAAAACCAAAGAACTCCTTGTGCAATTTCTCCCTTTAAACCAAGTGTTCTTAAAGAGGATGAATGATATTGCCACCCTTGAAAAGACAGTTTCTTCCTGGGGGTAGAAAAACATCTTAATCTTTTATGTATAAACCACAAGCGTCTATATAGCCATAAACATCTGCATAGTGTAGCTATAGTATCAAAATGCCATGGGAGGGACAATTAGAGAAAATATATATAAATAGACTATTTAAATAAGAAGATAATGGGAAAAAATTGAGAAACTCTTTTAATCAAACCAAGGTTTTTCCTTACATATATTGTATATTGACCTCACTGCTACCATACTACAAACTATTTTTTTATTACAAAAATGTCCCTAAGAATTGATGTCCTAGGATTTGAGATCAGCTTTCTATGATTCTCAAAGTGAAAAAAAAAAAAAATTATGCAAGCTGTTTTCTGAATTAAAGAACTTCAAAAAATATTTATGCTTCCTGTAATGAAAAAGCATTTTAAAAATACTTTTTTGACTCTCATTTGACCAAAAATAGCTTTCCTGTTAGAAGATAAAACTTATCACTGGCTCATTCTTCCAAGGAAACAGCTGCTCATTGCATGTTTGAACATATTTGCTTAAGAAATACAAAATTATGAACATTCTAATCCTCTAACCTTTTAAGGAGAGCCAGCTGTGATTATTCGCGGCTAGACTATCGCCTTTGGTTTTAGTTTGTGAAAACTTCTTCCCTTGATTTCTCAGAGAATAGTAACTGAACAATTTGCTTCTCTTGCTTAGAGCTATAGTATGAGCAAAGCAACCTCACAAATTGTCCCCAAGAACTAGGGAATATGTACAAGATTGATTTCCTTACCTTTACTAAAAGTAAGAACTTTTCATTACATTTATTTCATAAAAAAAAAATAACTTGTAGCATTTACTATGTGCTAAAGTTAAGTTCTGTTTAAAGTCATTTAACATATTAACTAGCTGAATCCTCATGAAGTGGTACAATTATTACCCTTGCCATTTTTATAATCTAAGTAATTGAGCCAAAGAGATTTTTAAGCAAACTGCCAAGGGCCACACATCTGGTAAGTGCCAAAGCTAATATTCAAACGGAGGCCATCTGGCTCCAATCTCTGTGCTTGTTTTCATTAAAGTCCACCATTCCAAGTAATTAATTAATTTTGTTACTTATACTTTCTTATTCATCCTTGTAGCAACCCTAAGAGGCAGCATGGGTATTATCTCCACTTCAACAGATCAAGACCATAAAAAAGGGACAGTTTGAGCAGCTGGGCAAAGTCCCAATTTTGTAAGAGATGAGGCTCAAATGTGAACGTAGATCCTTTCTGCCTCCAAAGCCCTTATACACCAATTTCTTCTGCACATTTCAAGGGACTATCTACTATCCCAAAGCAATCACTGCCCTGGCTTGCTTTCATCACCTTAGAGTTTGACTCAAATCAGTCTGGTAGTCACTGATGAAAGCTTTATTTCTTACCTATAATACTATTTTTCGTTCAAGAGAATTACTCGTCTATTAAATTGGTTGATGTCATAGTCACATAGAGCTTATAGAAATTGAAGATATCTAGGGGACAGCCTATCTATAGTATTGGACCTAATTTTCTGAAGTGTCTTACTAAGTCTGACCTTGCAGATTCTTCTCTCAATTCCAGATGATGATCCCCATATCTTCCCTGTGTTCTGGGTATACAGGGACTCAGGCTAGCATGTTTAGCATTTTTTGAGTTCAGATATGAAGAAGGCTAATACCTACAATGTTATGTGGTACCTGGTTGCCAGAAAAGTGAGTTGCCCAGACAAAATTTACAAATATTCACTGATAATTATAAGGCATATTTTATTGTAACTCACTTAAGCCTTATCATATTCCAATTATGTTGTCAGGAAGGGTATTTTGTTGCCACTTTATAGATGAAAAAAATAATACCTGACATTCCAATGATGCCCAATTAAGGTAATATTGGGGCTGGGAACTGTTAATCAATTCTGTGGATTTTCATAAATATATATTTGGTGAAATGGCTAAGGCAGAGATGCTACTTCCTATTGAGAAGTTGGAAAGTGATTGTTATCCTGTGTAGACTTAGATACTGTCTATATCTGCAATACAAAAGCCACATAAAACATTTAAAAACGACACAATGCATTGGGAATTTTACTTTTGTCACTAGATGAATAGGCTCTAAATTCTTCATGTACTCTGCCTGCATTCTTTACATCCCATCTCTGACTGATGGTACTTACCCCTCCTCCAATTTTGTGATCTTTGGAGAAGCTGTATGTCTGTCTACACATATACAAATGAAGACCTAAAGAATTTTCATCCCTCTCTACCAACCCTCAAGTGTCACCAAATATAAGCCATTCTGGAACTGCTCTGTGCTTGTCATTATAGAGATACACTGTGCTATGCAGATAACTCTATTCCCCTTTTTTTTTTAATTTCTTTTTTTTTTTTTTATTAAATCATAGCTGCATACATTAATATGATCATGGGGCATCATACACTAGCTTCATAGACCATTTGACACATTTTCATCCCACTAGTCAACATAGCCTTCCTGGCATTTTCCTAGTTACCGT
>CAUYPK010060249.1:0-46840 GCA_963574355.1 Loris lydekkerianus | reverse complement strand
TAAAATTATATATTGCTTTGGGCAGTATGGACATTTTAACAATGTTGATTCTTCCCAGCCATGAGCATGGTATGTTTTTCCATCTGTTAACATCTTCGGCTATTTCTTTCCTTAGAGTTTCGTAGTTCTCTTTGTAGAGATCTTTCACGTTCTTTGTTAGGTATACTCCCAAATATTCCATCTTCTTTGGCACTACTGTGAAAGGAATAGAGTCCTTGACTGTTTGCTCGGCTTGGTTGTTGTTGGTATATATAAAGGCTACAGATTTGTGGGTGTTGATTTTGTAGCCTGAGACATGCGGGGGCGGGCTGGAACCCACCGCTCCTGCAAAAAAAAAATAAAAATAAAAAGTCTTAAATGAAATCCTCATTAGTCTACTTTGTTTTAAAATTTTGTTTCCTATATAATGAGACAAAATTTTGCCCTAGGCTAATGTAAAAGTTGGATTGAGCTATTTTAAGCCCAGTAAAGCCAATATTTATACTAATGTTTAGAAGCAATGATCTATCTATGCCCTTAATTTGTAAATCACAAACTCCAATGCCAGTATTCATGACCATGCTTTCAAAAAAATTAATTCCCTTCACTTTGAACTACTTATGAGTAACTTTTTATGATGAAATATTAGTTATTGAGTCTTATAATTCAATGTTTTCCAAAGAAGTGCAGAGGAAAGGGATGTAATATTAATTTTAAACAGTGTACTAAGAATAATGTAAAAAGATAAAGGCTAAAATAACAAAATAAGACTGGATTGTGATATATATTAATTCTAATATATAACAAGGAGTTTTTGGTTTGAAATTTTTAATATGAAAAGAATACTAAAGTACAAGATAATTAAGGAGGATAATTTTTATGGATTTTTAAAGTAGCATCTTCAAAAAGGATAAACTATACATGCCTATGGTTAATAAAAACAAACAAACAAAAAAGTTATGTAGTGAAAAGTAAAGTCTGTTCACATTTCATATTCTCAGTACCATTAAGAGAGGCAAACAGGCAGAGTAATGGTCCGTGCTTGTGTGGGTTACAGAAATAAGACCTTGTTATACACATTCCTCTATAATACGCTATTTTCAGTCACCCTATGGGTCATACAATGTCTCTCCTATCAGCACATATCAACCTATGAGATCTGACAATTAAGTTTGAAAACTCTCCTTCATGTGCTTTCATGGCAGCACTTTATAAATAACTCAGTAATTTTTCATGACGAAGGTATATCAGTGTCTCACAGTCATGTTAGTGTCAATATGTGATGGTGGTTTGCTGAGTGGTGTTCATTACTGCATGTTTTTGTGTGCCGTCCCAAGAATGCCACAGCTTGAATTAGAGCAACAAAGAAATATTAAATTTCTTGAAAATCAGAAACTTATTCGTCCAATTTAATGGGGATAATGCCATGAAAAGAATAGCGGTATACAAACAGATTGAATGCTTTTATGAGGGGAGAGAACGAGCCAGTGATGGAAGAGGTCAGGGTGGCCAGTAAGGAGTAGAAATGATGAAAACGCTGCAAAAATTCATCAAATTATGTGTCAAAATTGATGACTACGAGGAGCATAGCAAACCATTGAGCATTAATAGAGATACAATAAGGAAAATCTTAACTGAAAATCTTGGCCAACAATTCATGGCTCTTGCATAATGACAACGCACCAGGTCACATGGCATTATCTATGAGAGTTTTTAGCCAATAAACATATAACTGTATTGGAACACCCACTCTACTCACCTGATCTGGCCCCCAACGAATTTTTTCTTTACCCAAAGACAACGAAAATATGGTAAGGAAAATATTCTGACGTCAAGGGTAATACAACAACAGCTTTGATAGCCATTCCAGAAAAAGAGTTCCAAAATTTCATTGAAGGGTGGGCACTGGCACCAGTGCATAGCTTCCTGAGGGGAATTTTGCAAAGGTGACTGCAGTGATATTCAGTATATAGCACTAGTTCTAGAATGAGTTCACAAACTTAATTGTCACACTGGTAGCTCACCACTGGTCACTACAAAACTGCTTACTAGTCATTTGTATAGCTGTTTCACTGTTAATTTATTTATGTTTTCTTCTAATGAGCATTAATAAAATTGCCTTTTTCTGTCCTTTGCATTTCCAACTGCATTAGTTAGAAAAAAATATTGAATAATAACATGGTAGTAGCATCCAGGGTTAATGGAAGTCCTTCTAAAATTTCACCATTAAGTATGGTGATAGTTTGTTATCAATACACACACACAGTCATCATGGTAAAACAGTTTCTATCTATGCATATATTTCTATTCTACTACTATTTTAGGTCATTATTTTTGTCATTTAGGTCATTGTTTTTGTTTATGTGTGTGTGTGAGTTTTTAGCAATAATAGCTAATGGATTTTATGAAATACCTGATCTGCAACCTTTTACTTTCTTCTTTGATGTATCAATGTTATGATTTACATTTATATACTTGCTAATATTCAACTGTTCCTACAAACCTAGAATGAATCACATAAATCATAGTATGGATATATTCCAGATTTTCTTTTCTTTCTTTCTTTTTTTTTTTTTAATTTTGGCTGTACGTATGAGAACATTTTTAGTTGCTTTCTCAATTCTAGTTTTGTCATGTTTTGTTAATATGCCCCAGCCTTTGTTAAGAAAAATCCTCGTCTTGGCTTCTCAGAAAAGCCATCTCCTCTGGCTTCCTTCCCTTGGCTCCCATCTCCAGGGTGCTCTCACTCCTCCACTTCGGGGTGCTCTGCAGGTTTTTGCCAGAATCCCTGAGCTGGTTTCTTTTCCCCGCACAGCAGACACTCCACACAGCTTTGAGATCACCGGCAAGGACCCCAAGGAAAGCAGGGAAATTGTTGGGAGGCGAAGAGTGGGAGAGCCCCTGACAATGGACTCTCTCAGGAGGCACTTGGGGAGCAGGAGGCTGACAGGGAGGTAGACAAAGAAGAGGACAAGGTGGGGACAAAGAGGAGAAGGAGGAAGAAGGTGGTGATGAAGCGGTGGGTGGAGACAGACATGAGGAAGCTGAGACCCCACAGTGGTGAACAGCTGTTGAGGATGATGAGAATGATGAAGCTGATACCAAGAAGCAGAAGACCAATGATGACTGGACAGCAAAAAAGAAAGTTAAACTTTTAAAAAAGGCCACCATGATCTGTTCACTTTTCTCTTCCCACCTCAGAGCAGAGGCCGCTGACCTGCATGCATCCTCCACAGCTCAGTTAACTGCTGGAATTTCCCACGGGGGCGGGTGGGGGTGCGACTGGGAAGCCCCAGAACTTCCAAGGCCTTGTTTTTGTTTTTGTTTTTGTTTTTTCTAAAAAGGACATTTGTTTGTAATTTTTATTTACAGTTTATATTTTTGTATATATGGTTAGATGCCAGCCATTTTTAGTATAACTAACCCTGCCTTCAGAGCGTTCTCTGTCCTACTTCTGACTCTGGCTTTACTTGCAGTGTGACCATGTTCATTATAATGTCTAAGGAGAAAAAAAAACCTTGTAAAAAAGGTTTTTACAAAAAAATTTATTTCGAGCATACCATTAACTATCCACTATGAGGCAAACCTGGGGCTCTTAAGGGGTGATGATGAAAGCTGGAGCCATGAGAATCTGCCCCAGGCACCCTCAGTCCAGTTTGAGTGCGGATGGGATCACTTTCCCAGGAGGCCTTCACCTCTGAGGACAGACCACCTTCCAGTGGTCACCCTTACATTCTGGACAGGGGCCAGGTGGCTTGCCCAGCCAGTGGTGCTGCTGGGGGCAGTCTTTTCTGAAGTGGCCAGCCTGACCACATTGGAAGCACTTGTTCTTAGCTCCTCTAGCTTCCCCCTGCCCCTGAAAGTTACTCGTTTGTCAGAGTGCCATTACTAGAGCTGTCATTCTTTTTTGTTCCCTTCTCTATTTTTCCTACTTTCTCTCCTGATCTCGGTTATAAAAGACCATAGTGGGCATTTTAAGAAGGTTCTCCAGGTTATGATCTGAGCCTAGAGCCAATTTCTGGAGTTTTCTTTGAAAGTCTGGAGCCGCTTGAGTGATAAATTTGTCTTTTAAATCAATTTGACCCTCTATGGAGTCAGATGTCAATTGGGTGTGTTTCCTCATTGGCTCCCTAAGCCTCTCAAGAAAGGCTGAGGGACTCTCATTTTGCTCCTGGCAAATACTAGATAACTTGGAATAATTCACAGGCTTTTTCTTAGACTGACGTAAACCTTCTAGGATACAAGTTAGAAAATGTTTACGCCACCAGTCACCTTCCTTCTCAGGGTCCCATTCAGGATCCTGAAGGGGAATTGCCTGTCTTCCCGTGGGGTATCTGTCCCTGTCTCCAGGAGACACACTGCCATCAGTATTGGACATGAACCACAAATCACCCCACTTCCTAGCTTCATTCAGGACTTTATTTTTTTTTATTAAACATTTAAGTTTGATCTAGTAGTAACATTGTATCTCTCTAAGAGAGGTCAAAGCTTTGTCCTAACCCTTGGAGAACATCTACGTACTAATCGGGGTCATCAGAAAACTTTCCCATATTGCCTTTAATTTGCCTTAAATCTGCTAGAGAAAGTGGAGTGTATATGCATGCACTCCCCCCTTCACTACTCTCAGTCTCAACCAAGGGACACAAAGAAGGATATGGTTGCTGTCTGGGGGTCCCAGTAGGATCAGAAAATACTCTTGGGACAGTCTCTCTCCTGAGGTCCTCCGAACACACGGAGGAAGGTATGGGAGAAGTAGATGAAGGGTTTGAACTAGGGAGTGATGATGTCTCCCTTGAGAATTCCTAACTATTTGAGGAAGTTAACTACAGTTAAGAGAGCAGAATCTATCTGACAGGTCTGACACAGCTGGGCGTTGTCCCTGAGGGAAAAGAACACTTGTACATAAGGTACCTCAGACTACTTTTCTTCCTGTTTACAAAAAGTATCTAGTTGAAAAATGGTGTTATAATTAAGAGTACCCCCTGGAGGCCATTGTTCATCAGTGAAGAGTTGATACTGAGGCCAGGCCTGGGTGCAGAAGAAAACTATACATTGGTTTTCAGCTTCTGGGGATCAAACATCAGTGCTCCAGAATACAGCCCAGCGGGGTGTTCTCTTCACAAGAGAGAATATGTTACCCACTTGTGAGAAAGAACAAACATCCAGCATCTTAATCAATCCCACCCCGTATTCCTGAGTCATCAGAGCATCCTCTGACCAACCCAAGAAGCCTTCTGACCAAACAAAAGGAAGCATCCTTCCAGTGCTTGGGGAAGAGTACCTAAGGAGAGTGGCCTCCTTGGCCCCTGCGCTTGTCTGGAATTAGCCACTCTTACCAGTGTAGCGCTTAGTGCCCTCTGGTTCTTCTGTGCTTATATCATGACAGGGCACAGCTCCGAGAAATCAGGTTATCAGGGAGCCTGGTCCCACCTGATGCATATATTCTGCCCCTTTCTGTCCCTTCCCCCTGCTATCCTCAGAGTATCAGTCAAAGTGGGGATGAGCACCATCCTGGAGAAAATGGCTGTGTGATATTTGCACATTTAACTCTATAGAATCTGTGCAAGCTTTTTCTAAATTTCCCACAAAAAAAAAAAAGGAAAGTAGACTTTCTGGCATGAGCAGGTCTTGGTGTTAAATGCTCCAACCTCCTCTTTCTTTCCCGAAGGTTAGTAAGGCAATAATGACTAAATTTAGTTACAAATCAGGGTTGAGTTGAGAGATCCTTTGAAATTTTTTGTATCACAATTAAGTTGCATTTAGCCAAAGTCCTAGAGAAACCTAGAATTATCTTAAACTTCGCCATACCAGAAGAAATCAAATATCCTGGGCTTCCCTTTACAGGCCTCTGGTTGTCCAGACACACTGTGGAGAGGAGTCATTTTACCTCTCGTTTGGGGCTGACTTCTCTTTAACAAGGTCAGTCTTTATTCTCAGACATATAAAAAGCCAATCTAATTTAGTTTTGTAATGGAACTCAATAAAAAGGACCTTACAACACACCTATAACATTTGAAGCACACTTAGAACATCTGAAAAATACCATAATTAACCAGTAACAAATCCAACTGAATACAGCACTTCTTGACCAACATTCAAACAAAGCATGTAAACTACAAAGAGAGAGAGAGAGAAGCAGCAGAGGTCTATAAAAATAAATAGAAAATGTTTGGGACCATGGAAGAGAAGAGAAGATAGTAAAAGTTGGGAGAGCAGGAGTTTTCGAAGGCCCTCCCAAGTCCTGGGGTCAGAACCATTGCTGGGGACCGCAGGGCCTCTGGGTGCTACCTCCTTGTTCGGCTCTTGCCCAGGGAAAAAGAATAAACAGAGAATAGGTTCAAACATCATTTAACATTCCTTTTGGTACCTTTCCGGAGCCAAGGGGAACTAGAAAGTTCATACGCCAACAGCCTCTTGCCCGTGACCTGGAGGTCACCATCTGCACTATGCACATTGACAGGCTGGAGGGCACTAAATTTATTAGTCTCCAGTAGGATAGCTACAGAGAAAAACAGGATAGAGGTAAGCAGTCCCTTTAGTTACCACAGATGTCTTCTGTCTGCTGTCCCCGTATGGGCCACCAAATATGTTACTGGAATTTCAAGTTCTTGATCTCAGAGATTTGAAGAATAAATCTACGGACCATAGATCAGTGGCAAGACAGAATTTATTTACAGAAAAGAATATGAAAACACTAAATCTCTCAGGGGAAAAAAGCTCTCTTTGTCTCTCTCTCCATCTTTCTCCATCTAGCAGTATATATAGGTGCACGGGTTGTTTGGCCAGGAAGTGAATGGACACAGGCCCTTCCACTGGGGGGAGGCGAATGAATGTATCAATGAATGGACACAGACCCTTCTACTGGGGGGAGGCGAATGAATGTATCAATGAATGGACACAGACCTTCCACTGGGGCGAGGCGAATGAATGTATCAATGAATGGACACAGACCCTTCCACTGGGGCGAGGCGAATGAATGTATCAATGAATGGACACAGACCCTTCTACTGGGGCGAGGCGAATGAATGTATCAATGAATGGACATAGGCCCTTCTACTGGGGTAGGTGAATGAATGTATCAATGAATGGACACAGGCCCTTCCACTGGGGCGAGGCGAATGAATGTATCAATGAATGGACACAGACCCTTCCACTGGGGCGAGGCGAATGAATGTATCAATGAATGGACATAGGCCCTTCTACTGGGGTAGGCGAATGAATGTATCAATGAATGGACACAGGCCCTTCCACTGGGGCGAGGCGAATGAATGTATCAATGAATGGACACAGACCCTTCCACTGGGGCGAGGTGAATGAATGTATTAATGAATGCACACAGTCCATTCACGGAATTGAGGCCTAGGAAAGTTACATGAAGTTGACCTAGGCATAGGAAATGGGGGTTCCCTGTTCAGTCATAAGCGCAAAGGGAAGGAGACATGGAGGCGCCAGTGTCTCCCCACCAGTTGTTCAGCTCCTTTGGCTATTGGAGCCTCCGGTGGGGCTGGGAGGCCCCCCTTGCTTACCCTCCAGCTCGCTGGTTCCTCTGCAGGACCAAAACAACTAAGGCGGAGGCGGCAGGTCCTCCAGTTCAGCTTGGCTGAGCTGGCTGGGGTGCCCCTGTGCCACCTGTCCTGTATCAACAAGTTGTAAATGTTGCAGTCTGTAAGCAACTTGTTTTTCTTTTTACCATGCCATATAATACAATAAGCTACCATTAATAATGAACCAAGATTCAATAAAAATAAAATGCCGTGCCTTCTATTTCTAGCATATTGTTATAACACCAGATATTCCATTTTCTTTTTTGAGAAATAATCTATTTGAATTACACATTTGCAGATGACATGCTAACTTATGTCTGGGCATCTATTCATACCCAGATCTGTCAACTGTAAAGCAGGACATTAGGGGTGAAGCTGGGTGAGAACACTGGAGTGTGGTGCAAAGTCAGGGTAAAGGATGGGCAACTTTCATGTCAGAGGCCTATTAGACCACTGTGATGACTATGTTGAGGTTGGCTTCCATGAGAATGTCCCACTGTCTTTAGAATTAGGCAATTTTGTTATTTTGATATATTTATGTGTTGAACAGAGCCACCTTGAGATCAATAGGCCTTGTTTTTATTAGAATATTTGATCCTTAAACAATTAATATAATAATAATCTATTATTATTATGATCTATTAATGAAGAACAAGGAAGACACAGACAAGATCCATGGTTTCCACATGTGCTTCTGACTGTAATAAGATGTTGGAGGTATTTCATGAGCATACTTCTTCACTCTGGTGATCAAAGGTGCAATGGTTGAGGCAGTTCTTGCTGCATAAAATAGTGCTAAACTATTAAATCTGAAAGAGAGCTGAAATGCAAATAGACTGTGAAATTTACAAGGGGACAAATGATTTGTTTATTACGTGTACAAGATTCAAAAAGCTTATTCTCTTAACTTTGGCAAATTGTATACCTAACCTTGTTCAAATGGTACAATGAGCTTTATGAATAAATATAATAAAATTTTCTAAGATTCTGTAGTACAGACCTTATCAGACTTAATCAGATTATATTTACAGCCCAAAGAGATGCCATATTTCAAAAGATAACGTCAGTAATAGCAATTAAGCAGCATTTTGAAAGAGTATATTTTGGACAATTCATTCAACCTAACAGATTGATTGTAAGGTAGACAAATAGAAGGCTAGCATAACTAGCCAAAAAGCATGGCAAAGATCTTGAATTCTGAACTTATTTCAGTTAATAGCCAAGCTTGTAATTTTGGAAGGTTATATAACTTTTGTTGTTCTTGGTATTAGAAAATTTAATGTTACATTAAATTCGTTGTCTTTTCTTATATATACTTGGAAAATTTATTCAGATCGTTTATTAGAAATACCAGATAATATTATAAAAAAGCATATGGACCAGTTAAATCATGGACAACATGAAATAATTAATTTTTAGATGAAAACTTACTTAATCAGATACATATAGTGTCAGTATAATGCATTGGATACCTGAATTGCTATTATTTCAAATAAAAGTAAAGAGCCAAGCAGATTAAAATTTACCCACATGTGACCACAAAATTGAGCACACGATAAATAGAATAAAATTTTAAAGGCAATTTTATAATATAGAATATAATGTATATTTTTCTCAGTGATGGTTTCTACATTGGGGAAGAGTGTTGCAATAAACACTTTGTACAGTCTCTATAAGATTTCTAAGCACTAATGTTAATAAGCTCTGATAATCCACTACTAGCGGACCACATGAGAAACTTAGTAAATGTAGAATATAATTGTCTTAACACAATAACTAAGAAAATGCCGGGAAGGCTATGTTAACCAGTGTGATGAAAATGTGTCAAACTGTTTATAAAACCAGTGTATGGTGCCCCATGATCGCATAAATGTACACAGCTATGATTTAATATTAATAAAAAAAAAAGATTTCTAAGCACAAAATGGAAATATTTGCTAATCTTATTTTTTCAGCATAGTGAACATTTTGCATGTTAAATATAAATTGTCCAAACCCAAACTCATTTATTTGTCAAATTTAATAAAACAAACAAGGCTCTTTAAAAATTCCTTGCACACACAACATCAAAACCTAACTCGTTGGGTGCAAATGAGTAATCAGTTTTAATTGAGGATATGGCCATTCAAAACGATTAATTCCTTAACTTTTATTGACTTTTGTGTCCTGACTGGTCAACAAATGAAGTTTATTTAAAATTTACATGTCTGAGTTTGGTGTAGAATCCAGTTAATTCATGTAAAAAAAAAAAAAATTCAACATTGGAGGACCTGGCAGTAATAGAGATCCAGGATATGAATTTGCAACATAAGACACAGACAATAGAAGTATTGTATAATATTAAATGAAGCATTACCGTATTAGATGCTTTGTCTTTACGCCTTCTGAGAAGACACCATCTGTCCATGTAGTTTATTTTTTTTTAACTCAGTGTTATTGAGGCTTTTAGGACATCAATAATCTTAAAAAATTGAGTATGGAGTTAAAAGTAAAAGTCAGCGTATATTTTATTGCATTTATGTATACTCTATGTATACTTTATGATAAAAACAGATAATTAATGCAGTTCATGAATTTCTACTGGATAGTGATGATAATACGTCTGGATGATAAAATATTTTAGTAAACACTACGTTTTTAGCCCCACATGTGAGATCTGTTCTCATATCCTCCTTCAGTGTACACGCTCTGATATACTGCCAAGATTTGAATGGGTTTATTATCTCAGTATCAAAAACCTCATGTGACTGCATCAACTAGGCCTAGCCTCAGGTTATGAACACTTATGAAAATGTTATTAAAAATTTTTCACGACAGAACATTCTTGCTAGAGATGGGACCTGGCAGTCTTCCCTTGGCCAAGATCAAGTTTCATGTTTTAGGCAGTGCAAGAAATTGGCAAGAGATATCTCCTGAAGATTTTAAAAGAAGCACAAATGTCCCTTTTAACTGTGAAGTGCAAATCTAGGACTGAGCCTTGGCCTTTGTATATTTAGAGAGGCAAGGAAGAATTGTCTACAACAGAAATGAGAATATCCTGTGATCCAATTAGGAGCTTAAGAATGTGGCATTACTGGGGTCTAGAGTAAGAATGTTATAATATGTATGGCAGGGAGGGTCAAATTTGTTGAATGTTAAAGTCTATGTTGACCAATTTGTTGTAAATATTTCAAATTGTATATAAAATCAGCACATTGTACCCATAAATGCATTATTATACATACATATTTTACATTTAATTAAAAAATTAAAAATTGAAAATATAGTTTATATAAATATTTTAATAATATTAAAAATCATTAATATTTAATATTTTTAAAATATTAAATCATATTTTTATGATTTGATAAAATTATAGCAAGATAAGGAATGAGAATGGGGTGTTGAGTTTCAGCATATGCATTGTTGATAATGACAGAGAAAAGTAAAGTTGCGATGGGAAATTCAAATTCAGTTAAGGGGAGGATTCAAGGAAAGAAAGTCAGTAAACTGACTATATAAAATATTTTAGTAAACACTACGTTTTTAGCCCCACATGTGAGATCTGTTCTCATATCCTCCTTCAATGTACATGCTCTGATATACTGCCAAGATTTGAATGGGTTTATTATCTCAGTATCAAAAACCTCATGTGACTGCATCAACTAGGCCTAGCTCTTTCGAGATATCTTTATGTCTATTTGCAAATAGTTTTAAATAATTTTCCTTCATTATACTTACTATGATATTTGAAAGTTTCCTTTTTATTTCCAAAAACAATTTATTTATCTCTTCTTTGGCTCATGTTTTTGGTTTCATATCTAGAACAGTTACCTAATTTGAGGTCACAAAGTCACTCCCATGTTTTTGTCTGTGTCATAATTTTAGTTTTCATATTTAAATCGGTGATCATTTTAATTTTCATGTATGACGTGAGGTAGGGCTCTTATTCCAGTCTTTTCCATGTTGATACCTATTTTCTCCAGAATCCTTAATAGAAAACACTATTTATTTTCCCAAATAAATTGCCTTGGGATGTTTGGATGTCAGTTGACTATAAACATAAGGACTTATTTCTGGACTTCCTTCTACTCCATTGATCTGTATTTTTACATGTATTCCAGTGCCACAATATCTTGATTACTGTAGTTTTGTAGTACGTTTCTAAATTGAGATAGAACTCCTACAACTTTGCTCTTGTTCATGAAAATACTATTGGCTAGCCTGCATTTCTTTATTAGAGATTTAACTTTAAAATCTTTGCTAATAAACTTCTTTGAGGGATGGCATTAAATCTGCAGATAAATTTGGAGAGTGTTACTCTCCAAATATTAACAGTACTAACATTTCCAATTCAAGACAATAGTACACTTTACTATTTATTAGATCTTCATTAATCACTGTCAACTATGTTTTCTTGTTTGGATCTTGTATCTCTTTGGTGTCTCAGTCTGGGTTAGTAACAGAGTAGACTGAGTGTCTTACAAAATAGGAATTTATTACTTATAATTCTGGAGACTGGCAGATCTGAGATGAGGGTGCCTGCATAGTTGATCTTTGTGGTCACTCTTTCTCAGAAGACTGTGTTCTCATTGTATCCTCTCATGGTGAAGAGCCGACATTTTGTGTCTCCTCTTTATATGAGGCTATTCATCTAATCCATGAGAGCCTCGTATCCATGACCTAATTACCACCCAAAGTCCTTACCTCTACACATCACATCAGGGATTTAGGCTTCAACATATATGCACACATACATATATACACACAGCCCCATAGCATTTAGTTAAAATTATTACGAAGTGCATTTTCCTATTTTTGTATTATTATAAATGTCATCATTTTATTTTCTAAATTTCATGAATGTGCCGTTCATTGGCAGTGAAAAGAAATATAATGGATTATTATATACTGATTTTGAAGTCTGCAACCCCACTGAATTAATTTATTACTAATAGTTTGCAAGTATATATTCCTTAGGATTTTCTATATAAAAGATCATACTTTCTGCAAATAGAGATGGACTTTGTGGTTCCTTATCATTTTGGATGTTTTTTTCTTTTTTATTTAACCTCTCTAAATCCTGTGGTAAACACCGAATAGAAATATTTAGTAGTGGAAGTTTTGTGCTTTTACTAATCTCAGAAGGAAAGCTTTATGTCTTTCACCATTAAGTATGATACTAGCTGTTGAATTTTGTAGCAACCTCTTTATAAGTTAGAAAAAGTTCCTTTTTATTCCTAGTTCTTCAAGTGGAATCATTAATATTTTAAAATCATGAATGAGTATGAAATTTTATTAAATGCCTCTTTTCTGCCTATTGATATTATAAGGTCATTTTGTCCTTTTTTACGTTTAAGTACTATGTATCCTGTATCACATTGATTTTCATATGTTAAGCAAATTTGCATTCCTGGAATAAATCTTACATGGTCATAAAATGTCATCTTTTTTATACATTGCTGAACTTTTATAACCATGTCCAAATAGATATTGATCTTTAGTTTTCTTATGATTTTTTTTTTTTTTCTGATGATAGTATTAAAGTAAGGATGGCTGGTATTACCTTTGCTACTTCTCCTAACTTCCTTGTGCTCCGAATGAAGTCTGTTTCTATGACAGCTTGGCAGTGCATATATTTGAACCAAGTTTTATTTTAATGTTATTCCAAACATTTCTGCCTTTTGATTGAAATTTTGAAATATTTAGTCAATTTGTGTTTAATTCAATTACAAAACGTGTAGAATTTATGTCTACCATGTTTATCCTTGTTTTACAAATATTCTATTTCTTTGTTTCTTGATTAAAGCCTCGTTTTGGGTTAAATATATATTCTATAATAAACCATGTATTTTTGAAGTATTCTCTGGCTACCTGGGAGATTACAATTACTATTTTAACATAAGACTCCCCAACTACTCAATTTCAATAATATTCTAAAAATCCTGTCCACTATGGCTCTGTTTCCAACTTCTCTGCTTGTGCCACATAGGTTTTTGAAGCTGTTCTTCTTTATTTCTCTTGTTGATAGTATTTCCCCTTTAACTTTTAGGTGATTGCACAACCCTGAGCTCTGTGAACTGACTCCTCAAACAAATAAGAATAAGTCATCCCTCCTTAACTCTGAAATGCCACTGCAGGAAGTTGAGAGTGTTCTAAGAGGTATTGGTGTATGTGTGGATCTGTCACTGCATTTTTGTTACTCTCTTCTTTCAACACTCAATTAACCCCCAGTGTATTTTATCATTCTTAGTTATTTGTCTTATCCTCTCCAGAGGTGATTGTTTTTTGTCACTCATTAAACTGACTCCAATCTCATGGAAGGATAATGAGCGTATCATTATAATTAACATTTCAGCTTAATATACTCTACTTAATTTTAATAATATGCAAAAAAAGATCCTTTATATGTCTGTTTCCAAATTTCTTATTTTGTACGATTAATACAATAAAGGAATTTGAGGCTGTTCTTTTTTGAAAGGAGATACTTAGATAACAGAGGGAAAACGTGTGTTAATCAGGCTTAAAGATAACTGGTGTTAGCCTGCTACGTTTGTCTACCAACAAAAGAACTGACACTGTAATTTTATATACTGGTAAATTGTGTTAGCATGTTTTGACGTTTTTTAGTATGACCCACTGAGAAATACCAGTGGAAGTCTGAAAATTTGTTCACCATTATTTAACTTTGATGAATCTCTGAAGTAATATACCCGGTAGTAACTTCTGAGCAACTCCTAGTGATCTCCTTTGGTGATACTCTATGATTGACATATACTGTATTTTTAATTTAAAATTCCTCCAAGACAATCTTCTGTACCTTCACACAATCTCTCAATCTTGAGCTTATTATTAAGAAGTTAGTGCTGATATATTTAAGCTCTTTCCAGATTGAAATCATCAGGGGAAATAGCTGGGAACCTCAGAAATGACTAATTTTTCCCTATTTTTCCTTTTGTAAACAGAGCAGCTGCTGTTGATGTGGACGATACTCTTTCTGCTCTCACACAACTAGTTTCCAGCCTTTTTGTCTTTCCACTTAGAAAGCTGTGGCATCAGAATTGGTGAAAATAAGGTTCCCAGGAAGACCAGCCCTCTAAACATAACTAGATGAAGTACATACTGAATAAAAATCAGGGAACATGGAGTTCAAGTCTCCTTTCTGTTTCTTCTGTAAAAAAATAAGATAGTATTACATTTACTGTCAATTTGAATATTGTATATTTCACTTATTACTCATGACCAATGCATTCAAACAATTTGCAGTTTTCCGTGAGTCGGATGTTTTCTTGAATGGAGTACATAACTTTTTTCAGCAAATATTTAAGGACTTAACTTGAGGTAAAAAAAATAAATTTGGGGAATAAAATTACAAGATGTTGGGACATATTTTTACTTTATCATTCTTAGAGGTAGTAAACATTTTGCAGAATTATCACATTTAATTTTATTTATACATCTGGGAGTCCAGGTATGTTATAATCTTATAGTTGTTTACATCAAATTACATTTTCTGTAAGCCTCACTCACTTCTTCACTATCATATCCTAATGTCTCAGATTTTTATGTTCTAAAACTCTAAAGGAAGAGTCAGACCCCTAAGAACTCAATGTTTCTCATGCTATTGATGACCGTCTCTGTTCTCAAAGCTGCTCTCCCTGATTTCCATCTGATGTTGATTTAGCACTCCACAAAAGCTTCCTCACCCAAGGATCTCATCAGAAAACACTCCAACCAACATGTCTTCCATTCCATGGTCTCTAGTGTTAGATCATCGAGGACAAAACTCACCCTCAGTTCCACTCACTTTTAATTTACTATTCAAAATACCTCCACTTTTTCCTCATCCTTCATACTCAATGTAAAAATCTAAAACCATCATTTTCACATGGTTCTTTGAGAAAAGTAATATCGGCCTCTACCACTTGTGGTAGAATACTTTTCCCTAAATAATTTATCATCTTATACATGAAAAGAATTATTTGCCTCTCTTTAACATTGTGCATGGCAGAAGTGGAAGTTTACTTTTATTTACAAAGTATCTATTTCCATTCAACTGTCTCATACTGCACAATCTAACTTTTTTGGTAGAGACAGAGTCTCACTTTCTCGGTGGAGTGCCATGCAACCTCCAGCTCTTGGGCTTCCCCAATTCTCCTGCCTCAGCCTCCTGAGCAGCTGGGACTACAGGCGCCCGCCACAACACCTGGCTATTTTTTGGTAGCAGTTGGGCAGGGGCTGGGTTTGAACCTGCCCCCCCTCGGTATATGGGGCGGGTGCCCTACTCACTGAGCCACAGGCAATTTCTACTGCTCCATCAGTCGGCCTCTGCCCAACAGGCAGAACCTCTCTTTGCCTGGAGAGAAACTGATTATTTTATTAGATTCTAGCACGTAGCTTACATTCTCCCTCAGTGGAGTTGTTCATCAGCATTTGTCAGAAAACTTTTTCAGAACCAAATCAATCAATCAATGAATTCACTAATAGAGGATTAGAGAGGAAGCAGTGGCGGGAGAGCAATGCAGGAATACTCAGCCTCTATTACTAGTGATTCTCAGCTTCATCTCTAAATTGTCAGTCTGGTATTTCAGAATTTCCTTCGCCACACCACAGGATAAGGAGGGATAGAAGAGTGACTTCTCATTTCCTCAGCAGTAGGAAAAGGGAACATGTAGGTATTTAAAAAAAATACTCACTGTAAATGTGATGAGTTCAGAACACTGTATTATTCCACAGGGTACACACAATTTACTAGGAGACTAACCAGTATTTTCCATAATAAACTTTCTTTCTTTTTTAAATGAATGTAAAATTCTCCTTTAAAACAGAAGACAATTACTTTTTTGTGCCTGCATTTATTTTGCAGCAGTGCACCTGTGGCTCTGAAATGGTTTGTTTATTTATTTGATTTTTATAAATTCATATAAAGGTACACAAGTGCAGTTTTGTTACATGGACCCATTGCACAGTGGTGAAATTTGGGCTTTAGCTTATCCATCATGTTAAGAGTGTACATTGTACCCAGTGAGTAATTTCTCATCACCTACCACTTTCTCTCACTCCCACCCTTCTAGGTATCCAGTGTCTAGTTTTCCATACTCTCTGTCCATATATACTCACTATTTAGCTTCTACTTATAAGTAAAAACTTTTGCCCTTCTGTTTTTGAGTTGTTTTACGTAGGATAATGGCCTCCAGTTCCAGACTTTATCTTGCAAAATACATGCTATCATTCTTTTTTTATTATTATTTTATTTTATTATTAGAGAATAAAATATATATATCAGAGAAGGGTATTCTATATATCACCACGTACAGTATCACATTTTCTTTACTAAATCATCTGTTGATAGACACTTAGGTTTATCCCATCTTTGCTATTGTAAATAGCATACAAGTGCAGATATCTTTTGATATAATGATTTCTTTTCCTTACTTGATAAAAAGTATTAGATTGCTGGATTAAATATAGTTCTATTTTCAGTTTTTAGTTTCTCTGTACTCTTCTCTATAAGGTTGTATTAGTTTACATTTCCTTCAACAGTGTGTGTTTCCTTTTCTCCACATCTTTACCAACATTTGTTAGTTTTTGACTTTTTAACTATGACTCTTCTGACTTGTCTAAGATAATATCTCTTTGTGGTTTTAATTTGCATTTCTCTGATGATCAGTGATGTTTAAATGTTTTTTGTTTTTGTTTTTTGTTTACATTTTTATTTATTTTATTTTTATTTATTTATTTTTATTTTTTTGCAGTTTTGGGCTGGGGGCCAGGTTTGAACCTGCCACCTCCAGTATATAGGGCTGGTACCCTACTCCTTTGAGCCACAGGCACCGCCCCAATGTTTAAATGTTTTTCATGTGCTTGAAAGAGCCATTTACATGTCTTCTTTGTCTATTCATGTTCTTTGACCGTGTTTTAAGGGAATTATTATTATCATTATTATTATTTGCTGTTGTTATTGTTGAGTTGTTTTGTTCTTTGTAATTTCTGAACATCAATATCTTATTGGTTGCATTGTTAGCAAATGTTTTCTTCCATTCAGTAACGTGCTTGTTGACTTGTTTGATTATTTCTTTTTCTTTGTAAAAGCTTTTCAGTTCAATTAAGTCTCATTTGTCTACTTTGGTTTTTGTTTCTTGGGCTTTTGCTATCTTAGTCATGAATTCTTTGCCTACATCAATATCCAGACAAATTTTCCTTTGGTTTCCTTATGTTATTTACAGTTTCAGTTTTTACATTTAAGTCTTTAATCCATCTTGAATTGCTATGTGCATATGGTCAGACATTCAGGTCCAGTTTCAGTCTTCTTTATATCACAATCCAATTTTCCCAGCACCATTTATTATTGAAAAGGGTGACCTTTCTCCAGTGCACATTTTATTGCCTTTGTCAAAGATCAATCGTTTGCAGATATATGGATTTATATGTTGTCTATTTTATTACATTGATCACTGTTTCTCTTTTCATACCAGTACCACCTTGTTTTGATTATTGTGGTATAATTTGATGTAGAGTAATGTGATGCCCCCCAGCTTTACTGTGTTTTTTTATTACAATTGCTTTAGCTATTCAGGCATTTTTTTTTTTTTTTGGTTCCTTGTGAATTTTAGGATTTTTTCTAATTCTATATTCATTCCTAAGAGTTTTTGTTTGTTTGTTTGTCAGTACTATAAATGGAATTTCCTTCTTCATTTCCTTGTTAACTTGGTCATTATTTGGTGTATAGAAGTGCTACTGATTTTTTGTGTATGTTTATTTTGTGTTGTGAAACATTACCGAATTCCTTTATCAAATCTAAGAATTTTTTGGTGGAGTCTTCAGAATTTTTTAAATAAAAGATCAAAATCTCAGCATGGATAATTTGAATTTCTCTTTTCTAACTTGGATACTTTTTATTTTTTTCTTGCCTAATTGTTCTGGCTAGGACTTTCTGTACAATGTTTGATAGGAGAGAATCGAATTGGTATCTGTGTCTTGTTCCGTTCTTGGAGGGAATGCTTTCAACTTTTGGGAATTCAGTACCATGGTTCCTGTGGATTTGTCCTGTAGGGCCTCTATTATATTGAAATACATATCTCCTATATCTAGTTAGTGGGAGGTTTGTATCATACAGGGATGCTGGATACTATCTAGTGCTTTTATGCATCTTTTTATATGATCATGTAATTTTTGTCATTAATTCTATTTATTGCAAAAAATTACATTTGATTTGCATACCTTAAATCATCCTTGCATACCTGAAAAAAGACCCATTGGTCATGATGTTATTATCTTTTAGATGTGCTAATAGATTCAGCTTGCTAGTATAATGTTGAGGATTTTGTGTTTATGTCATTTTTTTATATTGGTCTGTAGTGTGTGTGTGTGCTCTTGTTTATTTGTTTGTTTTTTTAATTGGGGTGATACAGGCTTCATAGAATAATAGAGGAATAATCTCTCCACTTTGATACTTTGGAACAGTTACTTTTTTGATTGGTACCAGTTATTTGTAGATTTGCTATAATTGACTATGAATATATCTTGTACTGGGATATTTTTTCTTGTGAAATTTTTTGATACTCACTCATTCTCACTACCTGTTATTGGTATTAGGATTCCCTTTTATTCTTGGTTAAATATTGGGAGATTTTATGTTTCTAGGAATTTGTTCATTTCCTCTAAGCTTTCTAGTTTGTGGGCTTATAATTGTTCTTTTTTTTTTTTTTTAGACAGTGTCACTTTGCTGAACTTGGTAGAGTTTTATGGTGTCACAGCTCACAGCTACCTCAAACTTTTGGGTTCAAGCAATTCCCTCACTTCAGCATCCCAAGTAGCTGGTCTACAGGCACCCACCACAACACCTGGCTATTTTTAGAGCTGGAATCTCACTCTGGCTCAGGATGGTCTCGAACTCCTGAGCTCAGTGAGTGCAATCCACCAGCCTCAGCCTCCCAAATAATAGGCGTGAGCCACCACTCCTGGACTTATAATTGTTCATAATAATCTCCAATGATCCTTTTATTTTCTGTGGTATCGATTATATCTTTTTTTAATTTTGATCCTGTCTCTTCTTTTCTTGGGTTTTCTTGATAGTGCTTTATCAACTTCCTTTACCTTTTCAAAGAACCAACTTTTCATTTTATTAATTGTTTACATTGCTTATTTGTGCTCTCAGGTTTTTTGCTGTTATTATTTTCCTCTAATCTTTGTTATTTCTTTTCCTTCACTAACTGGATTTGATTTGTTCTTGTTTTCTATTTTCTTGAGGCACATTGGCTTCTTAATTTGCGAACTTTCTCTTTTTTTGAAGTATGCATTTAATGCTATCAACTTCTCTCTTAACACTGCTTTTTCTGTATCCCAGAGTTTTAAAGGATTACATTTGTATTTTCATATGTTTCAAAAATTTCATTTTAACTTATTTATTAACTTCTTTATTGATACAGGATTGTGCAAGAACATTTGTTTGATTTTTATGTATGTGTACAGTTTCCAGAGTTCCTCTTGGTATTGATTTCTAGTTTTATTCCTCTATGGTTCAAGAAGATACTTGAATTTGTTTCTTTTTAATTTTATTTATTGAGACTTATTTTGTGGCCTAAGAAAAGGTCAATCTTGGAAAACGTGTCATGTGCTGAAGAAAATAATGTATATTGTAGAGTTTTTGCATAGAATGCTCTATAAATGTTAAGTCAATTTAGTCTAAAGGTCAAGTTTCTTTGTTTCCTTCTACCTGAATGATATGTCTAATTTTGTGTGAAGGGGCATTGAAGTCTCTTACTAACATTGTATTGTTGTTCATCTCTTTCTTTAGCACTAGTAATATTTGTTTTACGAACATGAGTGCCCCAATGTTAGATCCATATCTATTTATATGCTTGTTCTAGCCTCTTGCTGACTTGATCCTATTAATAGGATCATGTTTCTTTATTGGTGTGGCTAGTTTCTTATACGCAGAGGATATACAGTAGAACCCCCAGAGTTGACCAGCTCCCCGCACTGACCACTTCCTTAAACTGACCTGATTTTTATGGTCAGTACATGCACCACATGTACATATCAGCACAGTCAGCCCAGTTCTTTATGTCCAATGCCTCCACTTGATCACCAGTTTGTTACAATTTCTTGGGTGGTCAACTATTTTAGCTGAGTCATACTTTTATCCATTCCTTCTATCTACATCTTTTAAATAAAGCATTTAATCCATTTGTATGCAAAGTTTATGTTGAATGTGCATTTTTCTTATTTATTATTAATTGTTATCTAGTTGTTTTACAAAATCTTTGGGGTTTCTTTTTCCATCTTTGTGCTCTGGTGGAGTTTTGCAATGCTGCCCTTTAAATTCTCTTCCTTCTTTGTGCAATTGTTTTATAACAAATATGAGTCATTTGGGGTAATTGAACCTTTAAAGAACTAAATCATGCCTCTATGTCCATCTGCTTATGAGATTCTGGGTCTGATAATCAGTAGTAATGTGAATAATTATATGATTGTTTAACAAATTGTTTTCCTTAGTATTTGGAATTATATTTGCAAGTTATTTTCCCACTTTTTGCTTCTACTCTGTTGAACAATTACCTGTGTGTAAGACTCAGTGGATGTATGGGTGTGTTGTTTCCATGTGTGTGCACTCATGTGTGTGCATTGGGGTCAAAGGGGGAACTATATTATTCAACTGGATTCATTCCTTAGAACACTCTTGGAAGAAGTCTCTTAAATATGTGAGAAATACTGACTACTGGCAAATCCTAATGTGAGCAATGTGGGGGTACTCAACATGCTCCCTGGATAAAGAGCTAAACTGCAACTTGGACTTTACCTTAGAAATGAAAACAGTGTAACCTAAACATTTGTTCCCTCATGTCAATTTGAAATAAAAGAGAGGAAAAAATTATTACGAATCATGGACCCTCATCAATAATACATTCCTTTCCTTCTTTTAAAGGACTTGGCTATTTCTTTCCACTGCATAATGCTGTGTGGATGAACTTAAAACCAGTTTGTTAAATTGAACATACGTACCTTAGAAATAGACTATCACAATTTTTAGAAGCACCTAAGTACATTTAATTTTTTTCCTTTTTTTCAACATATGTTTTAATACGTTAAATACCTACTTTTGAAAACTAGCAGCTTAAAAGTGATAAATCTGATTCTTCACTTAGGCTGATAACTAAGATATTTTTCTGGAAATGACTCTCCGGCAGTTTCTGACAGTTTTTTATCACAGCCTTCATCAATGCCTTAGTAGGAGGCAGCTTGCCTTTGAAAATGCACTGTCTGAAGCATTCTGAAAACTTGTGGGCACCTGCAGATGCAGGTAAGCTTTGTGCACTCTGAATTGCAGGGGATGGACATTCTGGCATTTTATAATGTAGAGATTTGTAAAACAGCAAGGAACCCTGGCCAGGAGCACACAGGTCAATTCCCCCTTCAAGGTCCATATTTAAGGAGCATGCCACCGACTTAAAAGTATTTAGGGCGGAAAATGTCTCTGAAAAGAGGGAGACATTTTGATAGCCTAACTGCTTTAGATTTGGCCTATGTTTGAGTGTGATGGGCTCTCACTGAAAAAAGTACTGTATTACTTAAAATTGCTCTATTTCACTCAGAGTTCAGATAGCTGTGGGTTTGGATCTAATATAACTCAGAGTTAGATGCTTGGGGAAATGTCTTCAGCAAACTCATAAGAATAAGAAAACAGGATTGTGACAGATTTACTGACAGAATATTAAAAGGACCCGGAAGGAGGCAACAATTCTGACAGGTTTTGATGGGGAGTAAAAAGGGTCAGAATTCTGAAAGACTTGTGATAAGTCAAATTCTTACCTCTTCCTCTTTACCATGTGTTCCACACGTACGCAGAAAAAGAAAGAGAACTCTCTCATCTTTACAGGCATGTGTGTGAGATACAAACCTTTACCATGATAATCTACTAACTTTTGGCGCAGCCTATCTATTCTAATAGCTATGGTTTGGAATATCTTCCATGGTCTGACACAGTTTTCTTTCCAGAATCATCTTTACTTTCTTCACCCCACACCGCCAGGCTTTGATGGACAGCACATCTTTAGTGAGTACCTACTATGTGAAGTAATCACTACCTCGCACCTTGCCTTCCATGATCATTTACTATCAAGTCCTAGCATTTACAGGGTTTTAAATATCTACTCTCATTTCATCTTATTTTCCACACTGGTCTCTGCCTAGAACGCCCATTCTCGTTCACTTGTCCTGTACCTTCTGTTCTTTAGCCTCTATCATTTCTCCTCATTTTATAGTGGAGGTTGGGGAATGGGGGATAAAATGAAAACCAAGCCTAATCAAAACAAAACAAAATAAAATACAATGAAACTCTTTTCCCCAGGATCTTACAGTAAAACTTTGGACTTAATATTTAATATTTGTTTGGAGGACGTCGTGAAAAGCCCAATAGTAATATGCACTACATTGTGTTTAATTACCTGGGATCCTATGAGGTCAGTAATTATGTTAATCTTGTGTATTTTTCTAGTAAATACCTAGCAAAAAATAAGCTGTCAATATAAATGAATTGATTAATGAATTAATATTTATTTGCAAAGTTATTGAACACCAGCAAGCTGTTTTTTGAATACTTTCCTTCTATAAAATGCTGCCATTTATAGATTATTTCACAAAACGCAATGACAAGAAACGTCTGATGCATTGGCAACGATTGCCTCCATTTACAACTGGAAGAGCCTTGTTTCTGCATTTCCCTTTAGTACCTGAAATTTTGTTTACAGAGATTCAATAATATGTTTACTCACCCTACTGATTTTTGAGAAATATTTTATCTTAAAAATCTGAAAAATCACATTTCTGATTCATAAATCTGAAAATTTATGATTTCATAATCATAAATTCTATCTCCATAATTTTAAACAACTAATTGAAAAGTGTTAAGTGGATCATCAAGTTGACTTTTCAATACATGGTCAAAAAATTCTGATTTTATTTGTTTTACTTTAATCATATGGGTATTAAAATTTGGTGAAAGAAAAACTTTATGTAAAATCTATTTCAAAGATATCAATAAAAGGATGAGCAATTAAAGTAAATTAGAAATTAAAGTAAAATAGAAATTTTCTAAATTCTTATCAGAAGTCCTACAGAAAAGAAGAAGAAAGGGAAACAACACACAACACATACACAATACACATAACACAAACACACAACACACACATGCACACAACACACAACACAAACACAACACACACATTCAACACATAAACATACAACACACACACATGCACACAACACACATAACACAAACACAACACACACATTCAACACATAAACACACAACACACAACTTACACACAACACACATAACGCAACACACACATACACGCAACACACATAACACAAACACAACACACACATACAACACATGAACACACAATACACACAACACACATAACAATGCACACATACACACAACACACATAATACAAACACAACACACACATAAAACACATAAATGCACAACACACAACATACACACAACACACATAACACAAACACAACACACACATATAACACAACACACACATACACAAACACACATAACACAAATACAACACACACATGCAACACATGAATACACAACACACAACATACACAATACACACATACACACAACACACAAAACACACATAACACAAACACAACACACACATAAAACACACACAACAAATAAACACACAACACAAAACATATACACACAACAAACACACAACACACATACACACACATATACACCCAGTGATTCCTTAATGGGTTAGGATATTCTTTAACAGAACTCCAGAGGCTAGAGGACTGCTTCAGAAAAATTAGGGCAATAAAGTCCTTAGATAGGTTTTTCAGACCATTTAGAGTATATTCCCGTATTGGGTAATTCTGTCTGTGACAAACTAGCTAGACACTAGGAAAGGGCTTTAGATTAAAAAAAAAAAAAAAAAAAAAAAAGTTAACAAGGTGCAGAAGAGATTAAAAAAAAAAAAAAAAAGGAATATTTTTCTAAGTGGACACAGGAAGCCAAGTCCGAGACTCCTGAAGGCTAAGAACACACATTCCTGTTCACCTTAACGCTTTGCCGTGCATGTTTTTTTTTTCTTTTAATTAAATCATAGCTGTGTACATTAATGGAATCATGGGGTACAATGTGCTGGTTTTATATACAATTTGATTTTGGATTGCTAGTTTCATGATGATGCCATAAAACTCTTGCCTTGATATTTGGATTCTTTCAAAACAACTGACTCTTGAGTTCACAAAGCACTGACTTCTTAGATTTAATAGCCTAAACAGTTTTAACAGTTTTAATCCACCATAACCTAGATCTTGGTCTCCCGCACCCAACCATATTGTGACTCATATGCAAGAAACATTATCTGCAGTTACATTTATTGGTTTGCTTAGAAAAAAGTAGTTGTTAGGTTTATTAGATTTGAATTGTTATCAATTGCAGATATACAACATAAACCACAGGTCCTTAGACATGGCCTCAGAAATGCAGTTTTATATCACTGAGAACACATTTAGGCAACTTTGTTGTGAGAAGTATAGCATTTCTTCCAAGACTAGATACATAAATTAACAATTCCCTGCTTTGATTTCATGTGACAAAATAGTGATATTATATTCTAAAATAAGTTCAGAAGAAAAGAGAAGAATAGAGGTAGAGTAGTAGCTCATAGAAAATAAGTAGCTCATAGAAAAAAAGTAGCTCATAGAAAAAAAGAAATGTAGAAAATGGGAATAACAGAGTACCTGGAAGAAGCCATCAAAAAAGTCACTGTCTCCTTGCTGTCATATATAAAGTGTACTAGGTAATAAGATATAAAAATGTATTACTAGTTTCTTTATTGAGGAATAAGACTCTCTGATGAGATAAAGAAGATTAAAGAAGATTTTATCAGTATTCTATCATAACATGATGTCCAGAGTGCCTGCAAGACTCACCCTTGCCCAGAAAAGCAGCTGACCAGTGACATGAGAGGGTGGTTATCTGTAGATGTGTCTGTTGAAATATTGAACCAGAAGTGAGAGCAAGACTGAAGCAGCAGGGACACATCACTCATGTCTGAGACTTCGCAATCATGAAATAGAAGAGACTACAACAATGTTATGTTAGCACTGAGAGAGAAGAAATTGAAGACAGTGAAATAAAGCAAGAATTGGAACACTGGTGTTGTCTGGAGGTGTGTTTCTTTCTAAAGGATCAGCTTTGTGTGATGTGGATGAAGTGGGTAAATTAGTAAGGCTTATTTTTCTCATCTGAGATGGCATTATACACTGTGAAATTAGAATTGATTAATCTATAGCTGCACAATATTGAGAGTTCTCGTTAGGTGTATGACTTTATTCATCAAAAATATCCATAACTATCTATCATCATTAAACACTCTTGTAAGTGAAATTTGAGGAAAAATATGATCAAGGCCTTCTTTTTCTTTAATAGGGTCCTAAGTCCAGTAGAGACAGATAAGGTGAATGAATTTATAAAAGGAAACAAATGCAAGACAGTATTATTACATAGGAGCAATACATGGTACCAGAGGTCTCAATTTGCTTCTGTAGAGATACAAAAGAAGATGTAATCCACTTTCTATTAGGGGATATAGCTTTGAAATTATCCATCATTGTAGTCTTACAGGATGAATTATAAATGGGAGGGTTCTTTACAGGAAAGATTGTGCAAAGGGAACATAGCTTACAGACATGCAATAGCCTGGCAGTTTTGAAAATTGAAAATAATGTTAGGAGGATAGAGAATGGCTGTGGGTTAGTAAAGCAAGTGATAAGACAAAAATCTAGGATTGGGGTGATATTATTCAGGGTTTGTGTGACATTAAATAGGACTGTTTTTAAAACTAACCATGGTTCGCAGTCTGAATTAGGGAGAAGCAGACATGAACCTATAACAAAGGGACTTTCTAAGACTATGGTTTGTGCCCCTCATTAGGGAACTTCCATCTAAATGACAGACAGATCTGTTGTGGCAGAAGTGACCTTATGTGACATTTGCTGTCACTCTGAACAGGTTTAACTAAATTCACACAGCTCCTCTGACTTTGTATCAAATTCACCACGAGGGCTTCCTTAAAATGACTCAATAAACTAAAGACCCACGTTCCCTGGAGCAAAAATAGCTTTCAGAGAGACTTGTCAATGTAATTAACTACTAAAATGAGCTTTAAGCATTTAGGTAGTAAATATATAATACTTGACTACAGCAATCTGCCTTTGCCCTGTTTGGACATTTTCCCAGAAGATGTGTAACTAAAAACTCAAAAAGGACTAGGAAAGAAAAGAAAGTGAGGTCTAAAATTGGGTTTCAACATTTGGGGGGAAATTGTAGCATATGCCCTTAGGGAAATAATGTAGAGTTTTTTTAAACTGGAATTATTAGATATTTTTGTAGTAGGTTTTCCTAGAACCAGAATGGGTCTTACGATGCTTCTCCTCAATGCCTGTTTATTATGTGCCTACTACTAAGTGCCAGGTATCAATTTGGCAAAAGATGAGCTTGCCCTGCCCTTGACCCTTAGCTTGAAATATGCTTGCTTCACATGGCCATATTATGAATTTCTTCTGATCTGTACTCTTAGGTCACTTTCTTGGGGAGACGACTCTACCCCACCCAGTCTTCTCATTTCTCATTCCTCTGACCAACTTAATTTTCTGCCTTGGTAATTATCATCACCTGTCCTTCTATATATTTGCTTGATATTTATATTAGGTCTATTCTTCCTACAATCAAAGGCATCAACTGAGTTTTGTCACAGTTCTTTCTCTGCTTTCTTATAGCTAAAGGGAAGACATTTGCTTCATTTTCCCTGAAACTTGAATCCCTTTCATTTTCAGAGTGAAAATTTTCCCAATAACATCAATAATGTTGCAAGAAATAAAAGTAACCAGAGAGTGCCAACTGAAATATGTTATGGCTAAGAAAAAGATTGGGATTCACACAGTTATAAGGAAAGAAAAATCATACATAAATAATCACATTATAAACTGTTTTATGATATGATATCCTCAGGAATTAATAGATAAGAAGAAATGAGACTCTTTAGTATAGCCTCATAATAATTTTCTTATTTTGTATAAAAGATTCTTCTTTTCATTTGAATATTTTTTCCCCTTTATGTTTATCACAATGCATTTTATTAAATTTTCCACATCATCCAGGTTGAACATTCAGAAAATGTTCCTTTTCTACTATTAAGTCAACAATCAATTTTCTTATTGTTTCTGATGATTTCAAGGGAATATACAGAGCACAAAAGTACAAGATATTTGGGTAGTGAGTCTGGGGTGACTGCTATATTAGTTAAAGATAAAACAGCTAAGCTGGAGGGTGGACAGGCTGGTATAAAATAAGTTATCTTATGAGTGTCTTCAGCCAAACCCACACAATCACAAGATACATATATTTGATTATGGAATGTGTTGGGAAATTATCTTAACTGGTCTATATCTGCAGAGGGTATATACAGTGCACATATACACACAAACACACACACCCTGTATAACTGTAAATAGTAGGCGTGTCGATGCCTGAACTGGGAAGAGAAAGGGAATTTTGTCCCCAGCAGGCATATTTCTTCTGCCCAGTCTTTTAACATTGTCATCATCAATGTATCAAGGAGTTATTCTGAATTCTGGTAGAAATTAGAAGTTGGCTCTCATCTATTTCATTATTTTTAGAGGTAGAATATTAAATAATTATCAATCTAGCTAGCTGCCTAGCATGGAAAGTCCTAAAATACTCCCCATGGGAAGAGAGTAATGCAATCGTTTTTAACTCCACAGATGAACACTATCTTGCTTCTTTGTCTGTACAGTGGGAATTTTTTTATCTCAATGGGAACAATTGTCTTTCTTTCTTTCTTTTTTTTTTTTTTTAATTAAATCACAGCTGTGTACATTAGTGCATTTATGTGCATTTATATAAAACCAATATGCTGGTTTTATATGCAATTTGGAATGCTTATATCAAATGGTTAACATAGCCTTCACCTCACTTTCTTAATTATTGTGTTAAGACATTTATATTTTATACATGTAGATTTGCCATGTACCTTTGCAAAATGCACCATAGGTGTGGTCCCACTGATTACCCTCCCTCCACCCATCCTTCTCTCTTCCCTCCCTTCCCCTTCTTCTTCTCCCCTTTATCTTGGGCTGTACTTGTGTTATATCCTTTATATGGAAGTGTGGGTGATTCTATATTGGTTTTATAGTAGAACTGAGTACATTGGATACTTTTTCTTCCATTCTTCAGATACTTTACTAAGGAGAATATGTTCCAGCCCAATCCATGTAAACATAAATGAGGTAAAATCTTCATCTTTTTTAAGGCTACATAATATTCCATGGTGTACATATACCACAATTTATTAATCCATTCATGGGTTGATGGGCAGTTGGTCTTCTTCCCTGACTTGGCAATTATGAGTTGGCCAGCAATAATCATTCTGGTCCAAATATCTTTGTTATAAATTGATTTTTGGTGTTCTGAATATATACCTAGTAGAGGAATTCCAGGATTGAATGACAGATCAATTTTTTTAGATCCCTAATGGATTTCTAAACTTATTTCCAAAAGGAATGTATTAGTTTGCATTCTCATCAGTAGTGCAAAAGTGTGTGAAAGATCTCTATAAAGAGAATTATGAAACTCTGAGAAAAGAAATACCCAAAGATGTTAACAAATGAAAAAACATTCCATGCTCAGGGCTGGGAAGAATCAATATTCTTAAAATGTACATACTCTCCAAAGCAATATACAAATGTAACGCAATACCTATTAAAGTACCACTGTAATACTTTAAAGACCTAGAAAAAATAGTACTTCATTTTACATGGAATCAGAAAAAAACTTGAATAGCAAAGACATTACTCAGAAATAAAAACAAATCAGGAGGAATCACACTACCAGACCTCAGACTATACTATAAATCTATAGTGAACAAAACAGCATGGTACTGGCACAAAAACAGAGAGGTAGATGTATGGAACAAAATAGAAAACTAAGAGATGAACTTATCATCATTTGATCTTTGATGAGCCTATCAAAAACATTCAGTGGGGGAGAGACTCCCTATTTAACAAATGGTGCTGGGTGAACTGCCTGGAGACCTGTAGAAACTGGACTCCACCTTTCACCATTAATAAAAATTGACTTTTGTTGGATAAAAAATTTAAACCTAAGATATCAAACTACAAAGATACTTGAAGAGAGTGCATGTGATACTCTTGAAGAAAATGGCCTGGGAGAATACTTTATGAGGAGAACCCCCTGGGCAATTGAAGCAACACCAAAAATAAATTACTGAGATATGATCAAACTAAAATGCTTTTGAACAACCAAGAACACAGTAAGTAAAGCAAGCACACAGCCCTCAGAATGGTAGAAGTTATTTGCTGGTTATGTCTCTGACAAAGGTTTGATAACCAGAATCCACACAGAACTCAAACATATTAGCAAGAAAAGAACAAGTGATCCCATCTCATTGTGGGCAAGAGATTTGAATAGAAGCTTCTTTGAAGAATACAGGTGCATGGCCTACAGACACATGAAAAAAGGCTCATCACCCTTAATCATCAGAGAAATGCAAATCAAAATCACTTTGAGATATCATCTAACTCCAATAAGAGTAGCCGACTTAACACAATCCCAAAACTGTAGATGTTGGTGTGGATGTGGAGAAAAGGGAGCAGTTGTCTTTCTTGCTCTTAACCTCTGTAAGGGAGGGACAATTTCTTCTGCAACTAAAAGGAGAAAAGTGTTCCTGAAAGCTCTTGCCAGATTATTTCTGCCTTTTCTGCCCTTGTTGGTAAAAATTACCTCTTCTCTTCTGTGGTAAGCTTTTTCTTCGACTTTCTCTCAAAGGTAAGCAACAATCTAGGATGTTTTCTAGTATTACCTTTATCTCTCTGTTTTTATTCAATGAGAAAAATCCCATTTGGATTATTTCACAACCCATTTTATTTTACTAATTGTATTTCCAGCATTTAGCCCATAATTCTGACACTACTGAGTTCCTTAGGGTTACATACAATGATTTGGTTTTCTATTGCTGTGCAACAACTACTCCAAACTTGCTGTGATAAACAGTAGCAATCATTAATTTGCTCAGAAATCTGCACTTTGGACGGGACTCAGTGGAGACATCTTGTGTCCTACGCAAAGTAAGGTCATTTGCAGTAGATGGAAGACTGGAGATTTCATTTTCTCATGCCTTGCTCTGATTGTGGAGATCGATACCAATATTGGTTAACAGCTGAGCCCCCACTTGGGGTAACCAGCCAGAGCAGCCATACACAACTCCCCTGAGAGCACAGTGGCTGGATTCACACAACAAACATCTGAGGACACAGTGCATGAAAGGTGCCAACTTCTTAAAGCCCAGATCCAAAAAATGGTGGTGAATTACTGTGTTTGCCATTGACCTAAAAACTGCAGAGCCCAGATTCCAGAAGAGAGACAAGAGACATGGCAGAGAATTTTGTGTCCACGTATTACAAGCAGCACAGTCCTTATCTGATAACACATTACTTGTGTTCCTTTTGCATACTCATCCAGCACCAATACAACAGACCCTCCCCCCTGGTTTTACTTTCCATGGTTTTTGTTAGCCCTTGTAAATTGTGGTTAGAATAGGTGATCATAATGCAATGAACTATTTTGAGAAGGACAGAGAGAAACCACATTCACATAACTTTTATTTTGTTATATCACTATAGCTATTCCATTTTATAACTAGCTATTTTTGGTTGTATAGTGTACCTAATTTATTTTCATAAATTCAATTCATCACAGGGTATGACTGTATAGGGAAACCATAGTTGTTATAGTGTTTGGTACTATCTGCAGTTTCAGGCACCTTCTGGGGGTTTGTAATATATCCCTTATAGGTAAGGCGGGGGCACTTATCTAGTGTATTCCCCAAAGTCTCATTTGGTTAAGGCACCAGGCTCAGGCTTGAATTTCAGGATTTTATCAACTTTAACATGTCTAGGTACAAACTAGACCCTTCAGTTCATTCTCCACTATGACTCCTCAAATCTTGCCCTGTGACACACGACCTAGGGATTAAAGGAAGGTTATCTGCTCCCTGCATATCCATTTCACACTGACATTTTAACAGAAACACTGGAGCGTCAAGCATCCCCTCTGACCCATAACAATTATGAAGCAAGTAATACACACGGGTTGTTTCCCATTTCCTGATTTAGGGCCTGTGAATGAGTGACCTCAAGTGTGGACCTTTAACACTCTTTTGTTTCTACACTTTGAATCTTTTTTTTTTTTTTTTTTTTTTTTTAGTAAAACAGTATTTGCAAAGAAGTTGCCTTTTCAATCTACCCATAAAAAGTTTGGTGTCCCAAGGTCTCTTTTCACTTTGTACAGTTTCTGCCCCTTTTAATTGAAGCTGGTCATGCTTTCATTGGTGCAGTTATTTATTTTATTTTTTTTTAAGAGCTTGTAGGTTCTTTATGAATCCTCACTGCTTTAGAAAAAGTGGTTAGCCATAGATCTCTGTGCAGTACGTCCTCCTCTACATCATACTCACTGTGAAGCTACAGTGAAAACCCCCAAGTTTCTAAGAAGCCCTGTTGTTGAGGAGAAGCCCGTGAGAAGATCTTTTGTGTGTAGGTCTGTGAGGCACAGCCTTCTGATCTCTCTGAAACCTGAACAAAGAGTTTCACAATCGTGCCCTCAGCTTCATCTTCAGATCATGTTTTCCTGAAGGTGCATGGGCTTGATCTCTGCTCTGAGATCTTTGCTTATTTTGAGAAATCCCTGCTGGCTGCAGAGGCTGGGAATGACAATGAGTTTTATTTTCAAACCTGGCAAGTCTTGGCTCCTTTATGCTTAACCATTCTGCTTTTGGCTTATTTTTCTCGCAGAATATTTTATTATAGGCAGCCATAAGAAGCAAGGTGGTACTTTTAACATTCTAACTGTAAATCTCCACTAGCCGGTCAGGTCCATTGATTGTTTTCCCTATATTTCATATTACTGGAGGTGACACTGTTGCCAAACTTCGTGTTGCTACATAAAAGTGTCTTCTATACTCGATCCTAAAATAACAGTTTCTTATTTTTCTTTAACCACTTAACCATAACCTTCTTGGGGTGCTTTAGCCCTCTTGGAAAACTCCAGCCTTTTACTAAAGGCTCCCCAATGCCCTTCCAGTTTCCATGTGTAGCCTGAAGTCAAAGCTAGTCAAGTTGTTATTATAGCAACACCCCAATGTCACTTTCCAAATTTGTTTGAGTTACTTAATACTGCATAAAACATTCTAAAATTAATGCATAAAAAGCACCATTTCATTATTTTCATAGATTCTATAAGTCAGGAGTTGGAAAGGGCACATCAGAAGTGACTTTTCTCATCCCATAAAATCTGAGCCCTCAGCTGGGAATACTAAAGGCAGGAGGAAGCTCCATGACTGGGACCAGAAACATCAGATGTACAGCTTTCCCGTGAAACTTTTTGTGATGATGGCTGCATTCTATCCTGCATGGCCCAATAGAGTAGCTACTGACTGCAAGTGGCTACTCAATATGACCTAGCAACATACTGCATTTATTTTCAATTAATTTAAGTTTAAATATAAGTAGTGTCTTGTGGCTACGATCTTAGATGTCACAAATCTGATGGCTAACTTGCTAATGCATGTGAAGAGTGATTCTGTCTTCCAGGACCTAACCGGCAAATAACTTCACCCTTTGCTCTCACTGCTTCTTCTTAGCACAGTGACGAGGGTCCAAGAGCAAGCATTTCAGAAGACCTAGATGATGACTATAACCTTAACACTTAGCCTCAGATGTCACATAACACCAGTTATTACTCATTCACAGATCTGCTCAAATTTAAGGATAGGGGTCATAGAAACCATTTCAACATTATACTCTTACCGATCCAATGTAAGATTTCATCCAACATAATGATTATCTTATTTTGCTCCAGTATCAGAAGACACCTGCCATATGTTTTTTGTTTGTTTTTGTTTTTTGTTTGTTTTCAGTGTATTCCTTGGATTTTGTTGTTGTTATTGTTGTTGCTGTTGTATTTTTTTGCCCACTCCACTGGCAGAGCCTGTTGGATGCATTTCCTCAAGTACTATTGGTGCAGGAAAAAAACACTTTGTTCGATTTAAAAAAAAACAACAGCTATTTTAGAATATACAAGGTTTATGGGAGGAGTGGACAGAGGTGATCAGTATGGTGGATGAGACAGATTTACAAGGAGGGCCTACAAATGGTGGAAAAAATTATTCATCTGACTGATGGAAGTTACAGTTGTGAGCAACTACATCCTTTACCCATTAGATAAGGAGAGTAGAGAAAAAATGTGGATACCTTTCTTACAGGAGAAATCTCAGTGCTCAGCTTCTGAGCAACGTGAGGAACAGAAATTCAAGAAAGAGGGGAAGACCATCATCTTCTGACACCAAGTAAAGTCTAAACAGGAAGGTATAATTTATAATGAAAAATGAAAAAAATCAACAAAGACAGCAGAAGAAATGAGAAAGGTGGAAAGAGAGAAACCATTTTCTACTGTGAGATATGCAAGAGGAAGCCTGGATTTCATCCTGAAGATTGCTTGAGGAAGTATCACACTCAAAAAAAATTATAAACAAAAATAAACAAAAACTCTTTGATTATTTTATGTAACCTACAGTGGTTAATAAATTCATCAGGTGGGTCCATCTGTATGTTTTTCTCTTTTAAATTGTAGGATAATTCCAAGTAATCCACTAACTTTTTCCCACCCAAAATAAGTAAGTCCTGGGGAGCATCAATCGGCAGAAAAATTGAATTGGAATTAGAAGATCTTGTTGGGTGATCTTGGAAAACATAATCTGCTGTACCGTCCTAATTACAGGAAAGGAGGTAATGGCTTATGCTTCTCGTTCCATATACTTCCCTAGATCCTAAATCTCTTCTCTAAACCATGTACTTCATTCCTATATCCTGGGTTATTTTTTCAATCTTAGGACCCTAAACCTCATTATACTATGTATTGTTACGATTTTGTTTAAATTTTTCTTTTCTTCTGAAAATGATCAATGTATTTTTCAAAATGTCTTGCTATTATTGATTTCCTAATTTTATATATTATGTAGCATTTCCTAATAAGGAAGATGGTAATAAACAATTTGTCATCCCACATGGATTATTTGTGCTTTATATATGTAACATAAATTTATTACATATTTTATAAATAAACATAAAACACATATCATGAATATCATTATAATAGAAAATATCTGGCTTATACAATATGTTCTCATGTCTGTAAGCAATTATTGCATATTTGGTTAGTTTTATGTGTACTATAACTTTATTTCTAGCATTTTCATGCAGTAAAATTAATATTTATTTTTCTTTGTGTCATTTACTTTTTAGTTTATTGGTATTCTAGAGACGTGCTACTTTCAGATCTCTCTTCTGTTCCCACTTCAACTGAGATGGCTCTGCTCCTACTGCTCTGTTCTTGAAATCCCTTTTATTAATGTCATCATCTTTGCAGTCTTTTAAAACCCCATGATTTCTGGATCTTCTATAAACTCCTATCCCTTGTTTGACTTCCTGGTTTTGAAAATTATATCTTTAATTAGCTTCATCAGTGAGGCAGCATGGGAGGTAGATTTTCTCTGAGAACACACTGTACTAACTTTATTTTCTATCCTAACATTTGATTAACATAAAATTTGTAAAAGTCTAGGTGAAAGCAATCTCTTTCAGCATTTCCTCTTTTTGGAAAGCTTATTGACTGATTTTTTTAAAATCACCATTGAAGTTTGTTTTTGAATGCTATTTCTTTAGTCTGCTATTTATTGAATATTTTTGGTCACATGTTTATTGTTATTTTGATAGGCAGTTATTGATGTTATTTGAATTTTCTTTTTTTTTTTTTTTTAGAAATTATCTTATGTCTCAATGAAGCATATTTTCTTTTTGTGATATTGGTTATTATATTAGTTTTGCTTCTACTTTCTTCTTTATCTACTATCTATGTTATTGTTGCTACCTGCATTTTATTTTTTAAGAAGTTTTGGTTTGGTTTTGTTCTTTAATTTTTCTATTGAAAGCTCCGTGAGTGTGTGTGAGGCTTGTCGATTTATATGTCAGTCTGAGGAGTGAACAGGTAGAAACTTAGCATTTTAACTTCAGATCTGTAGTTCATTTCTCTTTGAACCATAGCTGATAATACAAGAGTCCTGGAGAAAATGAGAAGCATCTAAACAGTTGATATTTAATCCTTCACTTGAGTCTATTTTCGGAAGAACTTCTGATGCTAGCTTTCAGCTATCTCTAATAACTAAGAATACAGAAAATCTCTTTCAACCTCACAACAACAACACGATGTCCTACTTTTTTGTTGGGATAGAGAATGAAGCAGTAACCTCACTCACACTTTGAGAGAAGAAATCTGGTTGTTTAACTGCTTTGTAAAATAGATTTTCAAAAGATTTTCCCATTTAAAACAGTACATCAAATCCCACCTTCTCGATTTCTAAACTTTCTAGAGTCCAGGGCTCAACTTCACATATGCTGATGAGCTATACAATTTATAAATACTACATTTGCATAGATCTTTGTTGTTGTTGAAATCTTGAATTTTAAGTTGTTTAAGTTGTTCGTTTTGCTTAATTTTTTGGGGGGGGATAAAATAATCATAACAGTTATTAATACACTGTATAGTTTAGACAGATCTGGCAAAAATCATTAATAACTAAAGACCATTTGTTAATTTTTTTAGTCTAGTTAAATAAATAGCTAATTTTTTATGCTAAGAAATGTATTTCCTTAACTATCTTACTTAAATGAGAAAACAGTTACTAACTCCATCTTCCCAGTCCCCAACCATAAGAAAATTCATAAGAGATGATGGAAAGATAAAGAAAATAGTGCAGTCATTACTGGGAGGAAAAAATATATATATATTTTTAGGAAAACCAAAGTAGAAATAAACATTGCAATGTATGTGTTTATACACAATGAATTAACTCTTATCAAGAGGAAAAGTGAAAATGGTATTTAAATGACTAAATCATGTTTTTGTCTATGTTCACTTATGTAATCTCATTTTCTTATACTATTTCAGTTAACATGTAACAATTGTAATCCTCCATAAAATCTTCCTATTTGAAAAGGCATCAAAATATTAAAGAGGACCTATTATGCTTCCTCTCAACTTTCCATAAGTTATCTATAAATATACAAAATCTTGTAAAAGCACTATTATCTGATAGGAAAGAGATGAACCACCATCACTCATCACATTTCCACTAAATTCAGACAACTCAAAAGACTGTTTCTCAGTTTGCAAACCTAAAGTGTTCACCAAATTGCAAACAGCATTTTAAATATTAAAGCAAAAGCTCTGATAGGCAGTTTCCTCAAATTTTTATTTATTTATTTATTTATTTATTTATTCATTTATTTATTCATTTTATTTTGTTTGGAGACAAGAGTCTCGCTTTGTCGCCCTTGGTATAGTTCCATGGCATCATAGTTCGCAGCAACCTCAAACTCTTGGGCTCCAGTGATTCTCTTGCCTCAAACTCCCAAGCAGCTGGGACTACAGGTGCCCACCACAATGCCCAGCTATTTTTAGAGACAAGGTCTTGCTCTTGCTCACGCTGGTCTTGAATCCATAAACTCAGGGCAATGCACTCACCTTGGCCTCCCAGAGTGCTAGGATTAAGGCATGAGCCACCATCCCCTGCCCCCTCAAAATTCTACAAACAGAATTTCCATATGATCTAAGAATCTCACATTTTTAAGTATACATTTAAAGTATACATTTAAAGGAAATGAAATCAGTATCTCAAGGAGAAATCTGTGCTCCACTTTTATTGCAGCATTGCTCACAATGGCTGAAATACATATAAAAACAATCTAAGTGTCCTTCAATAGATGTTTGGACGAAGAAAATGTGGTAGGTGTCAGCAAGGTGCAGTAGTATGCACCTGCTTATGGTCCTAACTACTTGGGAGCTGAGGCATGTGAGAAGGTGCAAAAAATATATGTACATTGCAACAAAGGAAAATCTGTATTAAATTTGTAATACTCAATATATGCCGATAACATTTATTATCTTATGTATTGTACCTTGTCTCTCTTACAATTTCAGAAATCAAACATGCTTGAATATTACAGTCTTAATATTAATACAATCTTCTCATTTCTTATAATGTGTACACATTTTTGGCACCTCCTATATATTTTCATATATATATAAATATACATCCACAATAGATATCATTCAGCCTTGAAAGACAGAGATCTTGAAACTTTTGACATGTATTAACGTAACCTAAAGGATATCATTTTAAGTAAAATATGCCAGTCACAGAATGACAAATATTGCATGATTTCACTTATGTGTGGAATTTAAAATTAAGTTAACTTATAGAAGCAGAGAGTAAAATGTGGTTATCAGGGTCTTAGGAAGGGAAAATGGGGAGATATTGGTCAAATGGTACAAAATTTTTGGTTATAAGATACATAGAATTCTGGAGATCTAATTTACAGCTTGGTAACTATGGTTAATGGTGCCGTATTATTTACTTAATATATGATGAGACAGCATATTTGAAGTATTCTCGCCACAGACACAGACAAACATACGTGCACACACACACAACAGTCTATATGGGTAGTGTGGGTATGTTAATTCTACTGTGGTTATCATTATATAATGTATACATATATCAAATCAACACATCTTACACCTTAAATATATATAATTCTTTTATCTGTCACATATACCTCAATGAACTAAAAAAAAAAGAGAGAGAAAATTTTACATAGGCAGAAATATACTGACATTTTAAAAAGGTATTTTGAGTTTTCTTTGTTATAGAAGCTTAGTCTGTACCCTAAATATACAACCATTATAAAATATTTGCTATTAAAAATGAGTCTGATAGTAATGAGGACTATTTTAAACTAGTAAATATCCATAATGAAATAAGAACTATGCCCAGTTTGCTTATTATACATGGTTACATTAAATGAGATAAACTAAGAAACCAAAAAGACAATATAGTAACTCTATTTACCAATTTCTATGGCAAAAAAAAATTTATAATTTGTATTTTTGCCTAACCTAGATTTTCCATCTCCAGGTTGCGAGTGTCTTTATTTCAATTAAGCTGCTATTATTTTTGTATTACTTCTTTTTTATTTACAATTGACAGAAGACATTTACATATTTATAGAAATTGATGTTTCAATGAATATGTACATTTCTGATGCAGGGAAACTGCCATATTCATCAATTTAAATAATTATCGCTTCTTCATGGTGATTAACACTCAAAATCTCTTCTAACAATATACACAACACTGTTACTAGCTACGGTCACCCTACTGGGTAACACAATGCTAGAATTTGTTCTTCCTATCTGTGACTTTGTATCTGTTAACTGACATCTCCTGTCCCTGCCACCTGCCTAACCTCCCCAGCTTCTAGTAACCATTACTTAAATCACTTCTCTTATAAAATTAACTTTTTTAGATTCCACATGTGAGTGAGATGTGTTGCATGACTGCACCATCCTGCCGACTGCGCCAATATGTTGCATGACCAGAGACCCAAGAGAACAGCGGCTTTGCTGCAGGTGCAAGATCGCTCCTGCAATTATTGAGGGGAAACAAGAAACAGGCTACACGGCATGAGATGGCATGTAGCAAAACTTCTTTATTTCTGGCCACCTTTTACACACTGGTGGTCATGTACACACTTAATTTATGATCTATAACTTTTACCACTACCTAACTCTTTCTATCTAAAATTAATTTATGGGGAGACATCAAGTCTACAGATCAGCACAATCACTTCTGGTTTTTTACATTCTTCTTAATAATGTGTCAACTCTTGAGCAAGGTATCTAAATAAAGATCACAAAGAGTTCCCTTTTCTCCACATCCACACCAACATCTCAGGAATTGAGATTTTGTTATATAGTCTAGTGTCTCTGAAATTAGATGATATCTCAAAGTAGTTTTGATTTGCATTTCTCTGATGATTAAAGATGATGAGCATTTTTACATATGTCTGTAGGCCATGCGCCTGTCTTCTTCCGAGAAGTTTCTCTTCAAATCCCTTACATGAAAGCTATAACCCAGTTACAACCTAAGAATAGGGGGAAGGTGGAAAGGGAGGGGAGGGAGGGGCGAGGGGGGTAAAGGGAGGGGGATTGGTGGGATTACACCTGCGGTGCTTCTTACAAGAGTGTATATGAAACTTAGTAAATGTGGAATGTAAATGTCTCAGCACAATAACTAAGAAAATGCCAGGAAGACTATGTTAACCATTGTGATGAAAATGTGTCAAATGGTCTATGAAGCTAGTGTATGATGCCCCATGATCATATCAATGTGCACAGCTATGATTTAATAAAAATAAATAAATAAATGAAATAAAGATCACAAAGAGCTATAGGGGAACTGGGAGAATTAAAAATCCCTCAAGCGCACACTTAGTTTATCCACAATGGAGTAATGACTCTGCTTCTCCACAGGGCAGAGACCCTTAGGCCCTTATGACAATATGTATTTAACATTTGTCAACCTCTGACCCATATCTCCAGGGGTGGGGTATTAGCCCCTAACCACCTGGGCTTAATGGGAGCATGACTTCAGAGAAACTGTTTCCGGAGTTTCACCTCCAAACAAACAACCTCCTTGCATGCCTCGGGGGCCCAGCTTTCTCATGCCTCTGTGTTAGCAAAAGCCATTTTTAACCCATAATGAGCTTGCCTTGTGTGCCTTATGTGGGACATTTCTTATTTTATCCCACAGAGATGATGCTTTTTTTTTTTTTTTTTTGTCTTTTTTTTGCCTGGCATATTTCACTTAACATATGTCATCCAAGTTCCTCCATCTTTCCATAAATGACAACATTTCAGCCTGTTTTAAGGCTGAATAGTATAACACTGCACATACATCCACATCACATTTTTAAACCCATTCATCTGTGGAAGAGCATTTAGGTTGATTCTAATTCCAATTTTTGCCTATTGTGAATAGTGCTGCAATACACATAGAAATGCAGATATCTCTGACACAATGATTTAATTCTCTGCATATTTACCCAGAGATGAACTGCTGGATCATATAGTAGTTCTATTTTGAATTTTTGTTGTAACTGCTATGCTGTTTTTCATAATTGGTATACTAATCTACATTTCTACCAATAATGTATAAGGGTTGCCTATTTCTACACCCACAGTATTTAATAGTTTTTGTCCACTTGATAATTTCCATTCTAACTGGGGTGAAGTGATATCTCGCTGAGCTTTTGATTTGCATTTTCCTGGTAATTACTGATGTTGGACCTTTTTTCATATATATGTATGTATGTCTTTTGAGAAATATCTATTCATGTCTTTTGCCTAGTATATAATTAAATAATTTTTGACGATTGGGTTGCTTGAGTTTTTTATATATTATGAATATTACTCCCTTGTCAGATTCATGCACAATTTGCAAATACTTTCTTCCATTCTGTAGTGTATCTCTGTACTCGTTTCCCTTACGTGCTGAAGATTTTTAGTTTAATATGATCTGATTTGTCTATATTTGCTTATGTTGCCTGTGCTATTAAAATCTTATTCAAAAAAATCCCTACTCAGTTCAAATTCATGTAATATTTTTCTTAAGTTTTCTTCTAATAGTTTTGTAGCTTTGAACCTTTCATTTAAATCATTGATTTCTTTATAGTTGCTTTTTGTCTGTGTTGAGAGATAGGGATCTAGTTTCATTCTGAATGTGAATATTCAGTTTGCTCACCATAGTGGGCTTTGAGACTTTCCTTTTCCTCATGTGTGTTCTTAGCAGTTTTGTCAAAAATTAGTTGGCTGGGAGTGTGTACATTTATTCCTGTTTTCTCTATTCTGTTCCATTGTTCAATGTGTCTGTTTATATGCCAGCACCATGCTGTTTTGGTTACTATAGCCTTGTAATATATTTTGAAGTGGGACAAGGTTATGCCTCTGCTTTGTTTTTTTGGGTTTTTCTTTGCTCAAGATTTCTTTGGCTTTCCAGAATCCTTTTCATTTCGAACCACAAGCTTCTAGTATGAGTCCTTATAAGTGTTCTTATTCCCAGATAGTTATAAAGGATTAAATATCATACTGACTACAACAGCCACGATTGCAACAGATAATAATAGTTGTTTGGGCTTTGTTCATGGACTCTAGTCAACTATATTCATTAGACATACACTATTTATTGATCATTGGCTAACAAGAAGTTCTGTTTCCTTAGATCAGCTCTTGAACTGTAACTGTGTCTTTAACTTGTTAATGAGAGTGGTCACATCAGGCTGTTGCTCTGCACACCTCATGTTAGTGATCTGTGATTTAGTCCACTTAATCCTGGGGTTTCCTTTACACAAGCACCATATTGAATAAGAGAGTTTTAAGAGACTTTTTCATAAAATGTCATATTAATTTCCATTTAAGTGGAAAAAAAGCTTCTACTGAATGTCATGAGGACTCTCCCTGAAAATCATTATTAAGTATACTCCAGAAGCAGATTAGCTCCTGCCAGGACCTTCATAAGAGCTGCGCCTCCAAGACCTCCATAAGAACAGTGCTGCGACCACGATCGGCACCCGCCCGGACCTCAGTAAGAGCTGTGCCGTGACCCCCAACCCACGGCTCACTCCCGCTGGGCCTCTGCATGACCTGAACAGAAACTGCAGAACCCGGGCAACCCTATGTCCTCCCTCCTGTACTCTCTCTGCCTCCACAATGGCCCACTCATCTGGTGAGGGACTCTGGTAGCTGCGTGCCCTCCAGAGCCCTTCCTGCCTCTGTGGGGAGCCCTTCTCTTGGCCAGAGACTGCTAAAGCCTTGGGATCTCTGTGCCAAGGTCACACGGTGCCAAGCACTCCCAGGACTGTGTGCACCACCCCCTTCCCTGTAGCTGGATCTGGGTGTGTCACATTCCAGAGCTGCTTCCACAACCAGAACTCCCTGGCTGAAGTAGCCCCAGAGAAACTACACAGGGTCACTCCCTACAAAGATCCAACAACAACAGAGTGATCCTACTGGGGTCTAATCATAGAGAGACACAGCCCCCACTCTGAGGAAGGCCAGAGGCAACAGTAAAAAACAACCATGAGGCAAAATCAACAGAAAAACTCTAGCAATATGAATAATCAGAGTAGATCAACTCCCCTAAGGATAAATGGGAAAGACACAGCACAAGATCCCATGCACAAACAAATAGCTGAGGTGTCAGAAATCGAATACAGAATCTGGATAGCAAATAAGATCGAATTAGAATTCCAAGCAGTAACCCAAAAGATATCTCAAGAATTAATCAAATTCAAAGACCAAATGACCAAAGATTTTGACACATTAAGACAAGAAGTTGCATCCCTCAAAGATCTGAGAAACACAGTAGAATCCCACAGTAACAGAATGGGATTCTGACATTGAAGACAGTCTTCTGACAATGTCTTCTGACATTGAAGAAAAAACTTATGAATGCTCCCAAACTCTCAAAGAAGAAGAGAAATGGAGGGCAAAAACAGTTCACTCACTAAGAGAGCTCTGGGATAATTCAAAGAAAACCAATATTCATCTTACAGGGATCCCTGAAAGCGATGAAGTGGCTTCACAAGGCACAGAGTCTCTTCTCCATGAAATTATGAAAGAGAACTTTCCAGACATGCCAAGAGATTCTTAAATTCAGATAGCAGACAGTTTCAGAACACCAGCACAACTCAACGCAAATAAGACATCCCTAAGACACATCATAATAAATTTCACTACTGTTAATATGAAGGAGAAAATTCTGAAAGCAGCCAGACGAAAGAAAACCATTACCTACAAGAGAAAGAATATTTGACTAACTGCAGATCTCTCTGCTGAAACCTTTGAAGCTAGAAGAGGATGGGCATCGACTTTTAATCTCCTAAAACAAAATAACTTTCAAACCAGGATCCTGTACCCATCTAAACTGGGTTTCATTTATGATGAAGAAATGAAATACTTTAACAACATTCACATGTTGAAGAAATTTGCCATAACTAAACCAGCTCTCCAGAATATTCTCAGACCTATCCTTCATAAAGACCAGCGTAACCCTCCACCACAAAAGTAAACCCACCCAGAAAATTTTGATCAACTTCCAACTTCCACAGTCGCAAAAGGATTAAAAATGTCCACTGGACTCTTGAAAGGCTTATCAATATTCTCAATTAATATGAATGGTTTAATTGTCCTCTAAACAGGCACAGTTTGGCTGACTGGATACAAAAACTCAAGCCAGATATCTGCTTCATACAAGAATCACATTTACATTAAAAGAGAAAGATAGACTCAAGGTGAAAGGAAGGTCATCTATACTCTAGGCAAATGAAAAGCAGAAAAAAGCAGGCATTGCAATCCTATTTGCAGATGCAATAGGCTTTAAACCAACCAAAATAAGGAAGGATAAGGATGGACACTTCATATTTGTTAAAGGTAATACTGAATATCATAAGACTTCAATTAATATTTATGCACCCAACCAGAATGCACCTCGATTTACAAGAGAATCTCTAACAGGCGTGAGCTGTTGGAGATTTTAACACCCCTTTAGCAGTGCTGGATAGATCCTCTAAAAAGAAACTAAGCAAAGAAATCTTTGATTTAAACTGAATTATTCAACATCGGGACTTAACAGACATCTACAGAACATTTCATCCCAACAAAACTGAACACACATTCTTCTCATCAGCCCATGAAACATAATTGACCACATCCTAGGCCACAAATCTAACCTCAGCAAATTTTAAAAATTAGAAAATCATTCCTTTCATCTTCTCAGACCATCATGGAATAAAAGTTGAACTCAATAACAACAGGAATCTGCATAAACATACAAAAACATGGAAGCTAAACAACCATATGCTGAAGGATAGATGGGTTACAGACAAGATTAAGAAGGAAATCACCAAATTATTGAAATAAAACAATATAGACACAAATTATCAGAACCTCTGGGATACTACAAAGTCAGTTTTTAGAGGGAAATTTATAGCACTGCAAGCCTTCCTCAAGAAAATGGAAAGAGAGGAAGTTAATAACTTAATGGGACATGTCAACCAACTGGAGAAGGAAGAACATTCCACCCCCAAACCCAGTAGAAGAAAAGAAATAATCAAAATCAGAGCAGAATTAAATGAAATTGAAAACAAAAGAATTATACAACAGATCAATAAATGCAAAAGTTGTTTTTTTGAAAAGAACAACAACAAAAAAAAAAGATAAACCTTTGGCCAACCTAACAAGGAAAAAAAGAGTAAAATCCCTATTTTCATCAATCAGAATTGGTATTGATGAAATAATAATAGACCCCTCAGAAATTCAAGAAATCCTTAACGAATATTATAAGAAACGCTCCTCTCAGAAATATGAAAATCTGAAAGAAATTGACTAAGACCTAGAAGTACGCCACCTACCAAGACTTAGCCAGAATGAAGGGGAAATGTTGAACAGGCCTATATCAAGTTCTGAAATAGCATCAACTATACAAAATCTCCCTAAAAAGAAAAGCTCAGGACCAGATGGTTTTACGTCAGAATTCTACCAAATCTTTAAAGAAGATCTAGTACCTATATTATTAAACCACTTCCAAAATACAGGAAAAGAAAGAATTTTACCCAACACATTCTACGAAGCAAACATCACCTTGATCCCCACAACCCACCCCAACAAGAAAAAAAAAATTATAGACCAATATCACTAATGAATATTGATGCAAAAATACTCAATAAGATCCTAACTAACAGAATCCAACAACACATCAAAAAAATTATACAACATGACCATGTGGGATTTATCCCAGGGTCTCAAGGCTGGTTCAATATATGTAAATCTATAAATATAATTCAACACATAAATAAACTAAAAAAATAAATACCATATGATTCACTCAATTAATGCAGAAAACATTTTTGATAATATCCAGAATCCCATCATGATCAGAACACTTAAGAAAATTGGTATAGAAGGGACATTTCTTGAACAAATAGAGGCCATTTATAGCAAACCCACAGCCAATATCATATTGAATAGAGTTAAATTGAAATCATTTCCACTTAGACACAGAACCAGGAATCATTCCCCATTGTCTTCATTGCTCTTTAACATTGTAATGGAAGTTTTAGCCATCGCAATTCGGGAAGAAAAGGCGATCAAGGGTATCCACATAGGGTCGGAAGAGATCAAACTTTCACTCTTCGCACATCTTATCTGGAAAACATTAGGGATTCTACTACAAAACTTTCAGAAGTGATCAAGAAGTACCACAATGTCTCAGGCTACAAAATCAACACCCATAAATCTTTGGCCTTTATATATACCAGCAATAACCAAGCTGAAAAAACATTAATGGACTCTATTCATCTCACAGTAGTGCCAAAGATGAAATATTTGGGAGAATACCTAACAAAGGACATGAAAGATCTCTAGAAAGAGAAGTATAAAATTTTTAAAAAAGGAATAGCTGAAGATATTAACAAATGGAAAAACATTACATGCTATTGACTGGGAAGAATCAACCTTGTTAAAATGTCTATACTACCCAAAGCAATAGATAAAGCAAAACATACATGCTATTGACTGGGAAGAATCAACATTGTTAAAATGTCTATACTACCCAAAGCAATAGATAATTTTAATGCAATTCCTATTAAAGCTCCATTGTCATATTTTAAAGATCTTGAAAAAATAATATTTTGTTTTATATGGAATAAAAGAAAAAACTCAAATAGCCAAAACATTACTCAGCAATAAACAAAGCAGGAGGAATCACACTACCAGATCTGAGACTGTACTATAAATCGATAGTGATCAAAACAGCATGGTACTGGCACAAAACCAGAGAAGTAGATGTCTGAAACAGAATAGAGAACCAAGAGATGGATCCAGCTACTTACCCTTATTTGATCTTTGACAAGCCAATTAAAAACAATCAGTGGGGAAAAGATTCCCTATTTAACAAATGGTGCTGGGTGAACTGGTTGGCAATCTGTAAAAGACTGAAACTGGACCCACACATTTCACCATTAACTATGATAGACTCTCATTGAATTAAAGATTTAAACTTATGAAACTATAAAAATACTTGAAGAAAGTGCAGGGAAAACTCTTGAAGGAATCGGCCTGGGTGAATATTTTATGAGGAGGACTCCTCGGGCAATTGAAGCAGTATCCAAAATACACTACTGGGACCTGATCAAACTAAAAAGCTTCTGCACAGCCAAGAACATAGTGAGTAAAGCAAGCAGACAGCCCT